>JAYESA010000007.1:186672126-186860662 GCA_036927795.1 Iris macrosiphon | reverse complement strand
TTAAATAAAATCTATTCTCTCTATTTATCTCATAACTATTATAAAATAAATTAATTAAATAATAGAGAAATACGGTTTTCAGGATTAGGGATCTTACATCCGGGTTGACTTTTGGACCCAAATTTTCACCGGTTTGACCCGTTCGACCTAGAATAAACCTAGAACCTTATTTTTAGTTATTTTATATCAATTTAACTCTTTAGAACCCCGTTTAACCTTGCTTTTCGCAATAGGTTCTTGCGATGCCAATCCGGATCTCGATCCTCATCAGTTGCTCAGGACGTCAGGCGAGTACCTACCTCTGATTGTTTCCATTTCATGATAGTGTATATATCACCTGTTCTAGAACTGAAATACTTGATTCTGACACATTGTTACACGAGCTGGTACTAGTGGATCTCGTCATGAGATGTTATCTCCCTTACCGTGTTCAGCGGGTACTCTATCACGTGTATTTCATCATGTGCTTCGGGTATTGATTCTCATGTGGTATCATGTGCTTCGTGTGCTCTCGCCTTCATGTGCGCGAGTTATTTATCATGTACGTAGCGTGTCATGGTTGGATCTGTCACGCCCCAGTCCCAAAATACGTAGGACTAGGATACGTAACCATGCCAGCCGCCCGTATATATGGCAACTCCAATATATGGAAACCATATATACGTGCGTACGCTGTATAGTGAACATAGTTCACCAGTGGTATAACTAATCACAAGTCACAGGGTAATATCTAAATCTCATCCACAGAAGTCAAATATGAATAAACAATAACCATGTAACTAGATCTCAATACAGATATCTAAGAATGACAGTCAGATGAAATCAAATCTACTGCCAAAAAAAAATATAAAAGGAACCAGAATACACACCATAAAGAACAACATCTGACAATCACGAGGCTCGAAGAGAAGACCTCCTCGAAAAATAAGTAGCCTGTCCGGATCTGTGCTCCTGCGAGTACTCAAGAACATATACACCTGGCAGGGGACCAGGTCCTCAGAGGGACATAGCAAGATACAGAAAATGACATGCCATAATGTAAATATTGAATAAATAAATGGGGGGTGCTAACCATCTAAGTGAATGCATTTAAAGACCTTGTAGTACGCATGGAAATGTGTCGCTAGACATATGCTGACGTAATTCACCAATCGTCATGACCGGCTAGTATATGCCACATATGCCCCCGTCGCAAGGGCACAAGCAGTACCCCATCCTCCTCGGAGCATGGTAACGGAAACAAGAAAACCAATACCCCATCTCCGAGCAGCATGGTATCAGGCAACAGGAATACCCCATCTCCGAAGAGTATGGTATCAGGCAACAGGAATACCCCATCTCCGAAGAGTATGGTATCAGGCAACAGAAATATATAAGGAGGGGGTGTCCCATACGTCTACTAGTATCTTTCCTGCCCAATACAGATGTACAAGTCGTGAAAACGACGTGGACACCTCCTACTATGATGCAAGTCTCAATAAAATAACAACTGAGCTAAATACCGCTACACGTGTTGCTCACAACTGATGGCCAGTCGCGCTTGAGGCACGCGTCCCTACATGTACTCACTCTGTGACGTGTAATGATACGTGTCAAGGCCTGGGAAGTTATATCAATAACTTCACAACTTTTAGGTGGGTCTACTAGACACTAGGTCAGACACAAGTCCTAACGTCAACGTCATCGTTGACTGTACCCGAGTCTGCTCGGACGCGCACATTTATATAATATTAAAATAAATAAATATGTAACTAACAATAACTGAATTTAAACAGTACAACAAGGCAAGGTATACTTGCCTGGCAAGAGCTGCAAAATACAATGTCCAGATGTCAAATGCCAAGAAGTCAGAAACTATGGCCTCAGAAGAAAAGTCTCCGGATGCTGAAATAAACATCACTAACAGTCTCAGAAAATATCAAATAGCTAGAAACGTCTGTCCTTTCGTCCAATTTGGACGCAGGGGCAAAAATGACAGTTTCTGGTCAAAGCGGGGTCCACATGTGGGCCGCTTTGCACCGAAAAATGTGCCAGGGTCAAAGGTCTCCAATTTCGCCAAACAAACACTTAGTGTCAACAAGTCAGGAACGATGATACGAACCCAACGGAACTTCCAGAATTGGATTCCGATGAGCCGGTCACAAAATCGCCCGTCAAGTGGAGCATGTGGGGCCCACGATACGTGATTTTGTCAACGTTCTCAGAATCGAACCAAACTTGGATCACAGGACCAGCGTATCGCTACGAGTCGATGGGCGTAAGTTTCGTTTCGATCCGACGTGTGTACACAAAGTTGCAGCGTGTTCCAGAACTGACGGATATGGGGCGGTGTCGGCGGATACGCGTTGATTCCGGTGTGCACGCACATCCAAATCAACTTCTCCGAATTCCTACACGTCCGTATCAACGTCGCGCACGTTTTGGTAAAGACCGCGTGCGACCAAGTCGTCCCGTTTGGCGGGGCGTACTCAGTTCCGGGGTGAATCGGGTCGTTGTTTTTCCTGTTTTTGGATCGCGTGCCGCGATCGCCACAGGACGCGATGCACCGAGCGGGTTGCACGGGCACCGAGAGGGTCACATAGCCTACGTGTCCGCGTGCGACCAAGTCGTCCCGTTTGGCGGGGAGGGGAGTAGGAGTTGGTTATGTGATCAACGCCAAACAGTATTCATGTGTATGTCGGTTATACAACTCACGCATAACGGAGTTATCGTAGATTATTCATGTGCAACCTAAGCCGATCACATAACGAACTTGTGCTCAAGGCACTTAGCTAGTATTCCTATTTTTCACATACAGTTACTTCTCTACTACTTGTATTGTTCTCCAGTTTTACATTGCAGCTACTTTATCTGCTCCACCATGTATTTACTTTCCTGTGCATCTTGTATACTTTTCTATTGCTAGTCATATACACCTTACCATGCATTTGGAGTTGCTTTCAGAGTTATGTACTTCGCTCCAGTCCTGACTGGGCATATTTTTTCCAGAGGATCCTGAGGATTTTTGCCCGACCTTCTACGGGCCTGGTGTTGAGGAGTGTTGTGACCCGGAGACTGAGGAGGAGCCCGTCGAGGAGACGCCGTTAGCACCTTAGTTCAGCTAGGTGGGTTTTCTGGGTTGTTCCCAGTTGCTATTTTGGATGATTGCTATATTTATTATTTTGTTGCTTCTGTGAGATGTTGCAGACTTTAGACTTGGACTGTATTTTGGATATTGTTCTTGCTCTTTGGTTCTTGTTTCTTTGTGATATCTTATCGTGCTTTTACTCTTCCCCTAGTTATTATGATTGAGTATTCATATATATTGCGTGGTTGCCCTCCTTTTGGAGAAGTTATATTGTGAGATATAGATATTGTGACCTAGAACGGACATTTACAGCGTTCTACCGCCGATTCTGCGGCGTAGGCTGGAAGTACCCACGGCTCATGCCCGATTTTTCGGATGCGGGTCGTTACATATATATATATATATATATATATATATATATATATATATATATATATATATATATATATATATATTGAATATTGAATATATTTTTATTTTTATTTGTTATATATGTAAACCCTCTGACCCAAAATCTAGGTTTAGGAATTTATTTAGAATTATTCTGGAATAATTATTGGAGTTATTTAAATCACCTCTTTGATTTTTGGATTTGATCGTTGCACATTACCGTTATTTAAATATCTAGAGCAATGCACTAGCATTTGCTTTCCAACAAATTTTACATCCTTGACCTAGACAAGCCCATCTTCAAACTTGACCTTTGTGTCACTCGTATATGCATTCTCTTGTGCTTCATTTTAATTTTATAATATTTGTGCACATTTTCTAATTTTAAATCCAACTTTGCATCATTGTCCGTTCCAATCGAAATTGGAGACACAATCTCGATCCGTTCCTTGTAACCCAATATTTATCAATAATCTATTTTGAGTCTACTATGTCCATGACACTTGTGTTCCATCCAATTCAAATCCTATGCACTTTCAATTAATTAAAGAACACAATTGACACTAATTTTAACTAAATCGGTGCAATGACTCAACCTAACCCAAAACTAGACCCAACACCAATCCAAACCTCCACTCACACCCTCATGGTTCATACAAAACACCACACACCAATTTTCTCCACTACAACACACCAAACATGATATTTTTCCACATCCAATCCACTTTTTTCTATTTGTGCAAAACCCCAAACTACTAGGAACCTATATGTAAAAGAATTGCTAGGTGTCCACCTCCTAATGGATGGAACAAAATGAAGAAACCCATTTTTGGGGAGACATGGCCGGTCCTAATACTCTCCCTCTCTCTTCACATGGTACTATACAACATCAAATATGCCTACTTTAAATCCTAACCCTTCATTCAAACTTTATTACATCACCTCCATCCATTCCTTCATGAACCCTCCCCCCTCCTTGGGAACCTAGCCGGCCCTAATCCCTAGGCAACACCTTCTCACTCTCTCCTCATTTAGAACAACACCCTCTCCTTCTCTCCCTCAACATGCAATCACCATCAACAACCATCACCACCGTTGCCCTAACCTACGACCACCACCCTCGTCATCACCACCGACAACAACCATCACCACCGCTGCCCTCACCTCCGACCGCCACCCTCGCCATCACCACCGACAACAACCATCACCACCGCTGCCCTAACCTTCGACCACCACCCTCGTCATCACCACCGCCAACCACCATCACCACCGCTGCCCTCACCTCGACGACCACCACTGCCACTGTCATCACCACCACCACCACTATCTCCGCCAACCACGACCACCAGCGATTCGTGTCCAACCACGACCACCACTATCTCCGCCAACCACCACCACTATCTCCGCCAAACACGACCACCAGCGAACCACCATCACCACCGCTGCTGCTGCTTCAACCGCTACTGCTGTTGTTAAAGCTACTGCTACTGTTGTGCCGCCGCTGGCCGCCGCCGTCCTGGCCCTACGCCGTCGCGAGCCGCCGTAGTCCCCCCCCCCCCTCGCGACCAAGCCGCTGCCGCAGCAGCAGCTGCTGTTGCTGCGCCTACTGCTGCTGTAGATGCTGCCGTAGCCGTTCTGGCCGTTGCTACAGCGTCGCCGGCGACCCCCGGAGAGCCCCGACCACCGGCGGGCACCCCCTAGTGGCCGGCCTCCCTCTAGTGTCCTCGAGCCTCGCCATGGCTGAACATCTCCTCCCCGCGGCCGCGAGGAACCGCGACTCGAACCCGAGTTCAGAAATTCGAGTTCAACCTCCCCGATTCACGAAGTGATATCTCCCTCATCGCTCATCCGATCCTTAAACCGATTCTTCAGGTATGAACCATATTTAACCCTTTTATAATGTGTTCAATTAGAATATTTTAGCTTGTATTCTATTGTTAGTAAGTTGAGTGCCAATTTATGAGAAAAACTGTTTTATAAAACAATAAAATTCTCCGATACGGAGTTGATCCCGTCAATCCGGACAACCTCGTCGCGTACCGATTACACCGAAAGGCGCGTATTGTCAACGTGGACGTGTGGACTTTCGCAAAACTTGATTTGGATGTACGTGCACACCGAAATCAACGCGTATCCGTCGAAAAGTACCGTATCGGTCTGTTTTGACACTCGTCCTAATTTCGTGTGTGTCTGTCGTTTCATAACGAAACTTGCCCCATCGGATTCGCAGCGTTACGCTGGTACTATAACCCAAGTTTGGTTCGATTCTGAGAACGTTGACGAAAAGTTATTTCGTGGGCTCCACGGTTCTACTTGACGGACGATTTCATGATCGGCTCATCGGAATCCAGTTCTGGACGTTCCGTTGGGTTCGTATCATCGTTCTGGACTCGTAGACACTAAGTTTGACGACTTTGAAGAACTTTGTCTCGGGCACATTTTTTGGTGCAAGACAGGGCCCACTTGTGGATCCCGTGTTGACCATAAACTGTATTTTTGTCCATATGTCCAAATTGGACGTATGTATATGCTTTTTGGAGTATCTCACTTATTCTGGGACCGTTGGTGATATTTGTGACAGCATCCGGGGATATCTGCTCCAGTTTTTTTCTTGCGCTGTTACTTCCCTAGCGAGTTCGTGTTCGAATCTTCACCTGGCTTCCAGGCAAGTAAACCTTGCCTTGTTGTACTGTCCTACCACTTTCCACCTCACCTTCCTCCAATCGCCTCGAATCGGTTGTTACAGAATCTGCTTCAACTGTCTCAAATAGGAGAATAGATGACACCCGTAGTTAATATTATATATTGTGCTCTCTATATTATATAATTGTGCGCGTCCGAGAATGACTCGGGTGCAGTCGACGTTAGGACTTGTGTTTGACCTAGCGTCTAGTGGACGTACCCTAAGTGACAGAGTTATCATTATAACTCTGAGGCCTTGACACATATCATTTCACGTCACGGAGTGAGTTCATGATAGGACACGGTTTTACGCACTCGACTGGCCATCGGTGCGAGTAGCTCGTGTGATGGTACTTAACATAGTTGTATTGCTTTAGGTGACTTGCATTATAATTACGAGATGTCCACATCGTACTTGAGACTTGTATATTGGCATTGGGCGGGGAGGACGACTAGTAGGCGTATGGGACACCCACCTTCTTTATACAGATATGGCATTCTTCGGAACGATATGGACGTGTATACTTATGCAGATATCGCGTTCTTTGGAGTGTTGGACATTACATGTGCAGATACCACGCTTTTCGGAACGTTGGACGTCGTGCAGATACCACGCTCTTCAGAACATTAGACGTATTTACTTATGCAGATACCACGCTCTTCGAAGCGTTTGACGTTATTATATATGCAGATTTTTCCAAGATGGGGGGCATATGTGGCATATACAAGCCAGTCACGATGATTGGTGAATTACGTCAGCATATGTCTAGCCTACACTTCCCATACGCACTAAGTTGTCCTCAAATTGCATTCATTTAGGAGGATAGTTCACCATGATTTACTTTACTCAGTATTTACATTATGGCATGTACTTTTTGTATCTTGTTACGTCCCTCTGAGGACCTGGGTCCCTTCCAAGTTATTTGAGTAGTTTGGATGAGGCTTGGTCTGGTGGTGTGTTGGACATCCTTACAAGTATCATTATATCTTTCCTCTATTACAGTTATGTACTATTTCCCATGGTGACTCTGTTATTGTAGCCTAGTGTTTATAGGCCTATATTATTCTCTTGGTCTATTCGAACGGTTGTATTATTGGGCTGTAGACTAATAATGCGTACCGTTCCTTCTTGAGATTTTATTTACCATGGATTGAGATTTAGTTTAGTTGTTGGATATTAGAAATAGATATTTAACTGGATCACTTAACCTTGGACAGCGTAAGTGCACTTCGTCGGGCCCATTAAATTGGAAAGCCCTACGGAGTCGTACCAGCTGGCCATTGCCACGTGTCTGGTCCCATACGTTTTGGGACTGGGACATGACAATATATATCTTTATATACATTTGAATATATGTTTAGGTAATTATAATAATTTTAATACGTTTCTACGTAAGGGAAACACGTACACAGGTAGTTAAAAAAAAAATTAGCGTGAAAAAAAGAGGGGGTTACGGATGATGAGGAAAATAGTGGTTTACGGATGATGAGACAAAAACGTCGGTTTTAGATTTTTTTAAACTTCCGTTAGTTTTTTTTTTAAAATAAATTGGTTGAGTAGTTATTAATGGTTTGGACGGATAAGATGGAAGTTGTTTAAGGTTTTATTTATCTCCGGTAAGTAATTTTTTTTAAATTTAATTGGTTGAGTATTTACGTACGGCTTAGACGGCTCACATTTGAGCCGTCTAGAAGCCGCTTTATATTATGAAAAATAATTTTGTTTTTCCTCCATTTTAAAATTAATTATTATAACCCTCTCCATTTCATGCATTTAACAAATATTATTTGTAGGAGTAACACTAATAAAAGTGGAGGTGACCATCGAGGATCCGGTATGTCGTAGGAACACGACCTTGGTATCCTCTCATGGTTGAGAATGTCCGTCGTTATTGGAGTTTTGGAGGGAAAAAACAGAAGTATTTTCGAGAGCAAATGGGTTCGTACGAGAGACCCATTTACTAGTTGTCATGGAAGGTCGGTTGATTGTGATTAAACGACGGTTGTTGGAGCTTGATAGGGATTTGTTGGCTTCAGTTTCGGCTTGGATGAAATTGCCTAAAGTTCCTCTTTCCTCTTTGCGTTATGGACGGAGCCAGTTCTCTCCAAGCTCGCAATCAGGTTTGATGTTCCTACAGCCAGCAAGTAGACTCCAGTATTTCTTCCATCTGGGAGACAATTCCCGATGCACGAGAAGATCCCTCCGATTATGTAGTGTTTGTCCTCGTTGTTTTCGACATATGGAGGATCAATGTCCCGATCCTACGGAGGAGAGTATCAGGGAAGTGCTTACTGAGGCACTTGGTGTTGGAAGAGAGGATTATATGCTCACAGACTCTTTGCCTAAAGATGGAGGGAGAAGCATGTGTCACTCCTCTGCACGTATGCGCAGACTCTTCGTCTAATTTCGGTGAAGTTTCTGACGAAGAGGGCGCAACTGATCTTCAGGGACCTCGTATCAACCACTTCCTCGTCACAATACGTTGACGAAGGTCCTGCTCTACAGTGGGCCATCACGATTGGAGTTCAGGAGGCGGTTGTAGTTGTAGGGGTCATGGGAGAGATGGTAAGCACCAGATCTGTCTTTTTTGAATGGTACGGATTATACCCGTCTCCCAAATAACAACTATTATGTCTTTTTGAATTGTATGGATTGATTTTTTAACTATCTAATTTCTTGACAAATCCAATTGCTACTATTTCGCAAATATTCAGAAATACTTAATTCAGAAATGCTTAATAACGAAGATCGTTATCCATTCTATTGTATATATATATATATATATATATATATATATATATATGCACGTGCTTTGCACGTATCTTGAAGTGGATGATATTGATTTAACTTTGTTGTTTTTAATTATATAGGTTAAGAATTCAACCCTTCAAATTCCGTGGGAACATCTTAGAAGATTTAGCAAGTAGTATGAACACTTCGATTTCCGTAATACATTAATGAATCTCTTAAATGGTTATCAGTGAAATTTATTGTAGGTATTCTTTTAATTAGTAAATATATTTAAGGGCATTTTTGGGAAGAAAATTTTCACGGTGAAGCCTACTTTTTGCATTATATAGTAGAATAAATATATATATATATATATATATATATATATATATATATATATATATATATATATATATATTTTTTATTTTTTATTTTTTTTGGTTCAAAAACAGTTCAAAATTGGACTGTTAACTCCACTAACTTTTTTTTAAATAACTAATTATTTAACTACTTGATATTATTTATTTACAATTAAACAAATCTAACTCAAGTGGTTTAGGTGGAAGATATTTTTTTTTTTAAATTTGATTACTAGAAACGAAAGTATTTATAATAATTTTATATTTAATTTTTTTTAATAATTTTTTTACTCAAGTTTTTTTAATAATTTTATATATATAACTAATCTTCAGTGCAATCGAGTAAAAAAAATATTAAAAAAAACTTAAATATAAAATTATTATAAATATTATCGTTTCTAAGAATCAAATTCAAAACAACCAAATAACTACCTTCCACCTAAACCAATACTCCTAACTCAAGTGGTAGGAGTGGAAGAGACAAGTTTCGGTGAAAACAATTAACAAAAATGTTATTTTGCCCGCCCACAGGAGGATGAGGAGTGGCCGCGCTGGGCGTGCCCATGTGGCCGGCAGCCATTGCCCCCACCCCGCTAGCTCAAGCCCACCGGGGCCAGGAGAGCCAATAGCTGGCCGCCACGTGACTGTGGGCCTGGGCCGGCATGGGCACCCCCAAGGGCGGGCACCGAAGCAGAGTCCAACAATTAATTCCCTAGTGGTTGAAGTTAATTGTTGCAGGCTTGCAGCCGGTGGAACTAGCAGACCTGGAGCAGCGGGCCAGGTGTGGCTGAATCCAAGGAATTAGATTCTAGGCGTGCACTTTGGCCCGAATGAAACCCATACAAAAAAAAACGAGGAAATCGAAGTTTCCCATGACAACAAACAAATTCAGCTTGATATGAATAAACCGTAATCGAAACTGTCCTTCAATGAGACTAAGTATTAATGAAGACTAGCCGCAATCCACATATGTACACTAAACTTTCTTTGATTGTTTTCCAATGAGCCATCCGCAGTATGCTAATATGAGCAGAGATCTAATATACAGTATTGAATTCAATTTAGTCAAAAAATGACAGTAACACGGAATCAGATATGCATCCAAAATAATTATAAAAATAGAATACTACAACAGTAGATTATAAATTTATAAACCTAGAAACTGACGTTTAGTGACATCTATGGTTTCATAGGGACTCAATAATCAGGACTGATCATTCCAATAATCACATAAAATAGAAAATTTTATCTATATATATATATCCTTGACAATTGATAACCATATCCATCAATCAACATCAAAAAGAGCACATTAACGAGAGCAAGACGTAGATTATGCACGTAAGTATAAAACAAATAAATCCAAGGACAAGTGGGTCATGTTTACTAGTTTTTAGGACCAAGAAACAGGAGACCCCATTTGTTACTTGGGACCGAAAGCAACAGCTAATACCTAAGCTAGCAGGCCCGCAAGCAACCACTCGAACAATAATGTCACTAAAGGAGGTGCTTGCTTCAGCACCCCAACAATGCTGAAGAAGGCAACCAGTATATACAATGATATCGCCAATAACAGCATCGCGCTGTTATGGATAACATAATGACTCAAAGGCAACTACCAAGTCGGCACATGTCAAGAATGTGATAATGTTCCTGGATAATAGACAACATGCTCTGAGAAAGTAAAACCCCCAGAAAGAAGTACAGTAAAGCAATAAAACCATACGATGGAATTTGAGGCTCACGCTCCAGCTATCATCAGATCAGTAACAAAAAGGATAAGAGGATATCACTTAAATAGCTGTACATAATCAACTGCCGAGTAGAAGTGGAAGTTTGATTACATCAAGTCTAGTTTATCCAGTGTCCATAATGAGAGGAATAAACATCATTCAGTAGACAGGAACTAAAGCAAACTTATAAGCACACATCATCCTACCATTTGTAGTCAGTCACTACAAATTAAGCCATAAAGCAGAGAGATTATAAGGGTCATAAGAGTTACCACCGATGTCTCCAGTCACTTTAGTCACGGCATCATCCCCTTACCGATAGTAAGCCTGCTGATACCCCGGTGCCAACCCATTGCCATAACCACCATACGGGGGATAATTCATAGGAGCGGATGTGTATGACATGGGGATCGGATGGGGAGGCACTTCTTCAGTTGGGTATGCATAGGGATCTCTGATTGCTTGTGGGCTTCGACTGCCATAGACACCATGAGCTGCTGGCCTGTCATAGGGATAAGGTGGCACTGGAGATGAGTAAGTGGTATGAGCAGAGGGCGGGTATGAGCTACGGGAGGAGGGAATGGTAGATGAGTATGTGGTATAAGAGGACGGTGACCGGATATACGTGGGAGCAGCAGGAAAAGAAGACACATAGGCATGGTTTGTCGTACGACCAGCCTTAGCTGGAGGCATCGGGCCCCCACTATTAGCTCTTGTTCGCTTGTTGGCAGGAGCAGCGCTGCTACCGCCACTGCAGCCACCAGATGGCTTTTTCTTCTCAACTTTCGTCTTCTCCATGTTCTCAAGTCTCTTCTGGAGGTCTTCTATGGGAAACTCAGCTTGAAGCTTGCGATCCTCTATGCACTTGATAACAGCTCGGAGAGCTGTCTGTTTCCTACGAGTGGCATTCTGCAATACAAACATATACAAGAATCTCTAGCTGTCAGTCACCTACTTAATATGACACGAACAATCTTATATAGAAAAAGTACCAATTAACTTGGATCAGGTTAAATCAAGCATCAAGCAGCAAAGCTAATATCATTTCAAAAATGGAAAAGACAATAGCTAAACTGTGAGACTGTGAATTCTAATATATTCTGGTGGTTCTGATATTACATCACAAAGCAGCTCAAATGATTCATGCAATTGCATAACAAGAATAACATGGAAGAAATATTAAGAGTATTAAAGATATGAGTGAGGATCTCTTCAAAAAAAAAAATTGTAATTTCATATCTGAAAACTTCTATAAAAAAGTTGAGAAGAGTGGACATACAGCTTGGGCAGAGTTCTGATCCTCTGAAACAGCAGATGTAACCTTCTGTGAATCTTCCAGAAAGGATTTCAGCAGCGGAACAGGGGGGAACTTGTCTTGAAGGCCAGCCTCATAGGAAAAATTTATTGCATCAAGTTGTTGTCCCTTACCAATTAGTTCCTCGATTATACCTGCAGACCAAAACAAAAGTTCAGCATTCATTCAAGCCGGACAATGACACAAAAGTTCAGCATTCATTCAAGTCAGACAATGCTAAATCCCTCAAGCTTTGGTGGCAGGAAGTACTGATATCAAGTAGGCAACCAACCCTTTTCCAGTGAACCCTTACATTTGCATTAAAGACTTGGTAGAAATGCATAGAAGAAAAAGGAAAGCATGAGAGATTATATTGATACCACAAGTGGAACCAGCTAACATAATGATTAGTTTCATTATGATGGAAAAAGCAACCCAAAACATAAATCTAGAGTCAAAAACCAATATAGGTCACTTACCCTAAGACCAAGATAGGATCTCAAAAATAAGTTACTAACACTAGAATAGCACGAGTGAATGGCCTAAGCAGGCTACAATGGGATATGAATACCAAATTAGTATGGAAGTGTGACCCATCATAACAAGTGAGCACTCAATACCTAACATCGTATGCTGAAATTTACATCTATATGAAATTAGCAATTTTGTCAAAAAGAAACCATGCTAAAAAACTATAGTATATATTTTGAGAATGAACCCGTATATTACTTTTAGAATGACAAATAAAAAGTGTTACCATTTGAGTACCACTTATCAACACCATTATCTAATTGATCATAGGCAAACAATGTAGGGACAGTCTTAGAACACATGTAGGAAGTACTGATTTTACATCATCATACAGACCAGAGCTGAATGATGATTACTGGCGATTTTAAAGATCACAAGTGCCCACACGTAGGAACTGGACAGATCACCATCCTTAGATGTAACTCAACGACTACGAGTCAAGTGCCACAGGACAACACATTGTTAATGTGCATGACCCAGGAGTCGGGACCTATGACAACCCGTGCATCTCATAGGGAAGCTTAAGTGCAGCTGCTTCTAAAAAACAATATCACTTCACATGCTGCTATGAGTGGCAAAGCAAGTGATAAGAATGAAACCCATACTATGTTAGACTCAATAAGCATCATAATGTCCACGAATACGAGCGCGATTTAACCTGCTCTATCTCATAGCAAGTTGTAATCCCACATTCAATACCCAATTCCATAATTTATCATCTTGGGAAAAGGTTGGTCCATATATTCATACATAACCTAGGATGCTCACAGACACTCCAAAATCAGTTCCGTCTCGTGCCGTGACATACATGTATTAGACATGACAAGGACGCTCCAAAATACACTAGGACACACCTAAATCAGTGACCTTCCATTTCACTATCCTATGGTTAGAACATCGAAGCCCTCTTTAGTGCTCGGACTATTTCGACAACTACATTCGATATGACGATAATCAATAACAAAATATTACGAGGGAAATAAGCAAAGCCACAACAAAATATTTATACCAGGCATGAAATCGTCAAGCCCCAACGATACGGCGAGCTTCGGCATCTGCTTCCTCCAGGCATATCCGACTACGAGCTTCCGATACAGCTCCCTGTCCTCCTTCTCCGCGACCCCGAACGTCACCAGATGCTGCAGGAACGAATGGACGTCCGCGGGCTTCAAGCTCCCCACCCCTCCCCTCCCCTCCACCCCTTCCTTCCACTCCCGCACCATCGCCCGCGCACGCTCCTTCACGCTCCTCGTCACCAGCAGCCTCTCCGTCCCGAGCTCCGGGTCCGCCAGGGCAGGGACAAGCCCTTCGAGGATCAGCACGCACGCCCACGCCAGATCCGGCGGCGACTTCACCTTCCGCTTGTCCACGGGGAACACGTCGCAGATCGCGTCGAGGACGAAGTTCGCGGGGTCGACGCAGTCCGACAGCGACGCCGGGATCGAGGACCGGAGCGCGTCGGCCTCCTTCCGCTTCGACACGATCAGGTTCAGGAACCCCTCGTAGTCGAGTTTTCGGCAGAGCGATTTGATTTTGGAAGCGAGATCTTGTTCTTCTTCGTCGTCGTCAGGATTGGGAGCGAGGAGGGCGGCGGCGGCGGAGCGGCGGAGGGAGTCGAGGCGGGAGACGGCGGCGTCGACGGAGCGGGCGATGGAGTCCTCGCGGCGGTGGAGGGAGGCGAGGGTGTTCTGGGTGGAGAGATCTAGGGTTTGGCGGAGGGACTTGAGGGAGTCAGCCTTGAGCTGGAGGCCGCGCTCGAGGGAGGAGAAGTGGTCGGAGAGCTCCTTCCAGAGGTGGGTGCAGCTGGCGATGAGCTCGCGCTGCCTCTCGAGCTCGGCGAAGGCATCGTGGACGTCGGAGGCGGTGATTGGGGCGGCGGCGGCCGACGCCATGGCGGGGATCTGGGGGTGGAGTGTCAAAACCCTAATCCTATTCCCAAATAAAGATATTTTGAGAGAGAGAGAGGAGCAAAGCGGGTGTGGAGGGAAGAAAAAAGAGGGGTAAGGGCAAAAAAGTAGGGGGAGGGGGAGAAGTGGAGGGAAGACAAACGAATGTGACGTCTGACAGTTGCCTACTGTAAAGGTTAAGGGAGCAGTTGTTTCACTTAAATTTAATTTAATTATTACCTGACAAAACACTGAAATATTTATTTTTATAATCCTAAAATATCCTTTACTTTTTTTTTTTTTTACTGTAACATTTATTATTTAAACTAGGAGCGAAAGTTTTGTCGAGCCGCCCTCGCCAGAAGGCGGTGCCGGTTATGATTTGGTGGGAATCCTACACGAACTGTCATAATGGATCCATACATAATTTGATAAAAAAGAATAAAAAATTTAAACATATATAACTAAAATAAAACCTAAATTTGGGAACCCCTAAAGTTGGCCAAAATTTGGGGCACCTCTTTATAGGATTGGTCCTGCAAGTAGGTAACGATATATCTGTGTCCGTGTCAAAGTCGACACGTAACATTGACTGTGCAGAAATATTATATCTCCAACAATAATCATCTGTTATGTAACGGACACAACACAATCAATTATATGCCTGATATGATCGTAGATTGTGCCAACATATACAAGAGTGCACATGTCGACATAGTACGATAAGCTACATTATAACAATTAAATTATTTTGATCAAATAGTCCTTCCTCCTCAAGTCGTACGGGGAGCAATTTTTCCTGAATTTAATACAATATTATTTTTTTATTTTGTTTTTTATTTAAATAATTAGCCTTAGCCAAACTTTGGGCTAAAAATTGTGAGGGCACCCTTTTAATGCTCAAAATTGTATTTGGGATCTAAAAAAATAATAAAATAAGTTGGTAAGTATGAAAATAGTATAAAATGATAGAGTGACCTTTGGTCCCCAAAATTGTGTGATCAAAAATTAATTTTAAAAAAATAATATAAAATTTAGAAAATAGAAATTGTGACTTCAAATTGGGATTTACTATTCTACAAAATGAGTTCCTACATTCTGAATCTAAAAATTTTCATGTCCAACCTATAGCGCATGAGGATGGTTTGAACTTGAGAATCTAGAAATAAAAATTGCCAGTCCTTTCAGGGTATCTGATGTTGGGTAGCCGGAGCTTGTTTTCCTTCATCAATATATTGAAGATTTCAATGATGTCATCATCATTGAAGGAGAAAGACCCCTTTGGCTTTCGGGTTTCTGATACCTGAGTCGTACGGTCCATAGGGAAGATGGTCATAGTTGCATCATCTTCAGACTCAGAGAGAATTCTACCCCCAGCTTTGGATGCCGCTCTGTTTAGTCGAGGGAGACTACCCCCAGACATGTCGTTGTCTGGTTCTTCTTCTTCTTCTTCTTTTTGTTTGCCTTTGTCCACAGAAGTTGATTTAGAAGGACTTGCCTCTGGTTTTACAGGATCAGACTCTGGAGGTTTGGAGTTTGCAAGAGATGTGGTAAACCCTAACCCAAAACGAGTTCGTTGACAGTAAGGATCACCATGCAACGGTATTCGTCTGCCTTTTTCATAATTGAGGTCTTGCTACAACTTCAGATCATAATCCATGTTTTGCATAATCCTTAAAGCCTGTGGGTTATATCTGTGGATTTAGATTTTCCCAACATCAGACTCGTGAGAATCTTCTTGTACAATCTGTCTATTCCGCATTCGATCGAAGATTATTTGATGCTGATCGTCGCGAGCAGGTGGAACAATAAAGACAGATTCTTCATGTGGCCCATATATCATGACAACATTAGATGTTAACGCTACTTCCCACATGATCTCCCCACGCTTGGTAGTTAGGGGCGCCAAATCTTGATTTTGACCCATGTCTTTGCGTTTCTGGATCAAAAAATCACGCAAATCAGGGAAATTAACAGAAGAAGAAGAAGAAGAAGAAGAAGAAGAAGAAGAAGAAGGCTTATTCTGCCTTTTTACATCAGTGGAAATATGGAGATTAGGAACCATAACTCTCCCTGCCATAAGAATACAGCAGTTCAACTATGTGAGTAGCATACGATCCATCATCCGTCTGAGGAGCGTATTTTCCCGTGAAGCGGGTCTGCTTTACGCGGACAGACTTATCCTGTCGTAATTTGGAGTTTTGCACAGGTTCGCGTAAAACAGGAGAAGTCCTCAAACGGCCTCCAATGTCACTCGTAATCTGAAGAGTGCGCAAATTCTTCTCTTAGGGGAGTACAAGCCCAGAGGTCGGGAGATTCGCCACTTATTTTCCCTTGATGTGATCCAAGGGTCCATCTGCCTCCTTATAGACGGAAGATGTATTTTTACGCGCAGGACGCGTTTGAAATTTTCGAATTGGCGTTGAGGCCTTGTCAAAAATTTTGTCTGCCACGTCACAGACGGGAGACAAATTTTTATGCGCGGGACGCGTTCTAGACTTCCGGATTGGCACTGGGGCATTACCAGAAGCTTTGTCTGCCACGTCACAGACGAGAGATGAAGTTTTACGCGCAGAGCGCGTTCTAGACTTCTGGATTGGCACTGTAACGACCCGTTCATCCCGTTCCCCCTGCTCGGGGAGCGCGGCCAAGAAATACTTACGACCGTCCGAACGGGACAGATTGAATCAAGATCCTTTCCTCGTTATGGATTGGTTTCTTCGGAATCAGGTCCCATAGTCAATGGATCGTGCCTCAAGGAAGGACTCGGCGGCAGAGTAGAGAGAGGCCTTTCCGTTGTGTTGGTTTTCCTTGCCCGTTTTCGATTGCCGCTTGGTTGCGTACTTGTTGGTTTTAGGACTTGCGTTTTCTTGAACGGTTTCAATGGATTTCATTGTTTTCGTTCTTAGGATTTCGCATTTCGTATCGAGCCTTGGAGACCGAAGCAGGAGGTATTGATCATCCGTTGGTGCGTGCAGGTGATCGTGTAGACGACGCGCGAGCGGAGTCTTAGGGATCTCTGCTTCTTCTTCCTATACAACCGACTGTGTGAGTGGCTCTATTTCGATAAGCACCTTCTTTCCAAGGGCTCCGTTCATAATAAAATTGACTCAGATGTGCATTCAATCAAACGATACCACTTAAGTAATAAGTTGGATAACAAGATAAGATAAGAAGTAGGCTTGGAACACCCATTGCTTGTCATATAAAACCTTGCATAAATTCATTGATGCATGCATGGTCGTTGGATGTTTAATGGGTTGGTATTTATTGATAGTTCAAGTGCTCTTCAATAAGTTCAAAGTGTTCTTCTATAAACTGCTGCATGTTATTTCATATAACTGTTGGTTGATTGTGATAGTACAGTAAAGCAGTTTTGTACATGATGTTCTTTAACATTGGCTAGTAAGTAAATCTATGAGGTAGAGTCATAGATATGGTCATGGGAATTCTTGTGCACAGGGGATCCAGGTTCCTGCGGACGGTTACCGGGGCACCGGGCCGTTCCGACCCGGGCGGAATCTACTTTCTTAGTACTGGGAGCGGGGAATTGTAGCGGGGCTAGCTACCCGCGCTGCAAGCGTCGCCGCCAGCCCAGACTAAACCCATGATGGCTAGTAGAACAACAAAGAAAGATGTTGTGTATATTTAAACTGTGCAGACTAACTATGTCTTCTTGACAGGGAAGGCTATGGTAAGTTGTACAGGTGGTTCAGACGGGACAGGTAAAGCCACCGAACGGTGGCATGTGAAGTTATGTTATTTTGTTCTTGCATACCTGCTAAATAAAATCTGATCTAGGCAAGAATAGTGTCACGACCCGATCCCAATAATCTGGGTCCAGTCGGATCATGCCCAGCCTGCACCGTTGTGAGACGGCGGCAGTAAGCTGTATCAATCCGTAGTAACACACAGACATCCAGAATACATGAAGGAAATTCAATTTTATTGCTAAGTCAGGAAGAGCAATTCTTTTACAATCAAAGATCAAACAAAACATGGTCCAGGGTTATTACTTCAACCCTGATTATTACAATTTGGAAAAATAAAAGGGAAACAACTAAACATCGGCCTCCTGGCTAGGTTCAGCTAGGGCTTCAGTACTCTGGTCCGGACCATAAAAGGTGTCATACGCCTCATCGTCACCGTAATCACCTAAAATTGTTAATCTCCAGTCAGGAGGGAGCAAGAACATATATCCAATTCCAGCATCTTAACGATAATTAAAATGATGCAATGAGATAGTTTTGAACAATATTTATATTTTTGTATGCAACAAATATGAAACAAGAACAGTAAATGTCGATGAAGCAAATGATGACAAACTACAATCACTAAAAGTGTTTTGAGACAGGTAGCATCCCATGGCCGGTTGGGGTTGGAGGCAATCTGTGTTCTAGTGAACACGGTGCGGCGTCAGTCCAGTGAGGTTGGACTTCAGCTATCCACAATGAGGCAATAAGGGGGCTTTGACCACGGGTGCTAACTTTTCTCCCCAGTTCCCAAGGCAATAATCAATGAGTCAATGAGTCAGTCAATCAGTCGGTTCCGTGAATCAAGTGTCGTCCCAATATCTATATGACATGCAACATATTTAACTACAACTAAAATACGGGTTTTGAATTATATGAAACTTGCCTGGAGTTGGTTGGTGACGCGAGTGAGAGGTCGCGACGGTCTCAACCTTAGTTACAGGGACCTACAATTATTAATAATCTGATTTTAGAATTTAAACAAAAAGGGTTTTAATCTGACTTGATTAGTTAACTAAGTTAATGATTCAATCCAACGATCGATTAATAATAATAATAATTTGTAATAGTAATTTAGTAATCAAAAACCCTTTTTAATAATAATAAAACTTATTTATTTTATCGTAGAAAATATTATATTTTTATTTTACGGTAAAATATCGTTTTGTTTCTAATAAGAAAATAGGAAAGTACGATTATAATAACATAATATCGTTTGTTTTTAGCAATCAATTTGTAAGAGAATAATATTTTGGAAAAACCTATTTAAATACTAACATATTATATTTTGCATACTGAAAATCATTTCAGAATTATATATTAAATAATTACTAATTAGTATTTAAATACTAAAAATTATTTCGGAAATTATCTATTAAATAATTACTAATTAGTATTTAAATACTAAAAATCATTTCGGAAATTATCTATTAAATAATTACTAATTACGTAATATTTAATAAGGTTTTTATTTTATTATATATATATAATTAATATACGTATTGAGGATCGTTGTATTAAATCGTTAATTAATTAACCAACCAAAACTAACAAATCATTAATCTACTAATTAACTATAACCTATCAATTTCTAGGCTATCCCGGGATTGACAGAGCTTTATTCTGTCAGTCCCGGTCGGACAGGGGAGTGGTTTTGGAAGGGACAGTGCGTTCTGATAGCGGCACCTACCGGGAAGCTGATGGAGGAGCACCGAGGGGAGGCCTCAGACTCGGGATCGGGGTATTTCGAGTCCGACACGCGTTCCTGCGTCCTGGACACATCAGCGGCGTGTCCGGGCTCGTATCCGCGTCTGGGTCGCGTCCGCGGCGTGTCCGGTGCTGCTGGAGGGTACGCCGGAGGCCGGCGAGGTCGGGCCGGGGCTGCGGCGGCTCAGGCGAGGGGCGGCGAGGTCGGTGAAGCGCCAGGGGAGGCCGGCCGGAGGGCTGAACAGCCGGGGTCGGGGTCGGCTCCGCCTAGGAAGGGGGTTTTAGCTCTGGAGGAGGAGGAAGGAAGGGGAAGAGTCGGGGGTCGGCGCTGGAGCGAGGCCGGCGTGGCGCTGGGTCGGGCTCCGGTGAGGGGTGGCCGGAGTAGGGTGCTTAGGGTTAGGGTTCGAGTTTTGGGGGTGGAAGAGGTCGGAGGAGGGGGTATTAATAGGGGCTCGAGGGGGCTCAGCCGGGGCGGTCGTGGGCGGATGACCCGGAGGGGAGGCGCGGTTGGCGGAGGGCGTGGCCACGTCGCCGGAGAACGCGGCGGCGGCGGAAATTTCGGTCGTGGGGGAGACCGGGTGACAGGGGTGACCGGCGGGCTAGCGGGTGCGGGTCGGGCGGCGGGCCGACCCGACCCGACCCGGGGGAGCGGGCTGGGCTCGCAGCAACTGGGCTCGGCCCACTGGGCCGGGCCCAAAACCTAAAATCAATAATAATAAAACAATAATAATAATAATAATAATAATAATAATAAATATAATAACAGAAATAATTAATTAATTATAAAAAAATAGTTTTTAGGCTTTTAAAAATAAGTCTGAGACCCAATAAAATCCCAGAAAATTACCCCAAGTCCAGTTTTCCATTTTACACCCAAAAATATTATTTTCATGATATTTTAATACTATTTATTGCCAACTAAAAAATCATTTATTAATTAAAGCCTTGATTTTAATTACGGAAAATTCCCGAAAATTTCCAGAAAATTGGGAAAAATCCAAGATTTAATAATTTGGAAAATTCAGGGGTTTACAACCTACCCAACTTAAGAAAAAATTTCGTCCTCGAAATTTACTATCATTGAAGGGAGAACAAGGGTAAACATGCCTTAAAACAGATGAGGGTACTTCTGCTTCATCTCAGCCTCTCGTTCCCAGGTGGATTCGCCTGGGGAGTGGTGGAGCCACTAAACTTTGACCAGTGGAATCACGGTGTTCCGCAACTGCTTTTCCATACGGTCTATGATCCTTACTGGCTGCTCTGGTACTGTAAGACTTGGCCCAATCTCCAACTCTGAATGATCCAGGATGTGGCTCGGGTCCGGAATGTAACGCCTCAGCTGCGATACATGGAAAACGTTGTGCACGCCTTCAAGATTAGGTGGTAACGCCACTCTGTATGCCACCTCTCCAACTCTGCTCAATATCTCGAATGGGCCGATATACCTGGGACTCAGTTTTCCAGCTCTGCCAAAACGGATAGTTCCTCTGGTGGGGGAGATCTTGACGAAGACACTATCACCTGCTTCGAACTCCACAAGTCGGCGACGGCTGTCCGCCCAATGTTTCTGACGATCTTGAGCCACCCGAAGTCTGTCTCTGATCACCTTGACTTTTTCAGCCGCATCTGTAATCATCTCAGGTCCCAGCATGACTCGTTCTCCTACGTCGTCCCAAGCCAAGGGAGTGCGGCAACGACGTCCATACAGAGCCTCAAAAGGAGTCATGCCGATGCTGGCCTGGTAGCTGTTGTTGTAAGCAAACTCTACCAAGTGTAGGTGGTCCTCCCATGATCCTCCAAAATCCAGGACGCAAGATCTCAGCATATCCTCTAACGTCTGGATGGTTCTCTCTGACTGTCCGTCGGTCTGTGGGTGATATGCAGTGCTGAACTTCAGTTGGGTCCCCAGACTCTCTTGCAAGCTCTTCCAGAAGTGAGAAGTAAAGCGGCTGTCTCGGTCTGATACAATGCTCACAGGAACTCCATGTATCCGGACGATTTGCCTCATGTATAGGGCAGCTAACTTCTCGGTGGATAAACCAACCTTGAAGGGAATGAAGTGGGCAGACTTAGTCAATCTGTCTACGATCACCCAAATAGCGTCCTTCCCTCCTTGGGATCGAGGCAATCCTGACACAAAATCCATAGTGATGTGCTCCCATTTCCATTCTGGAATGGGCAGTGGCTGAAGAAGTCCTGCTGGTCTTTGTCTATCTGCTTTCACCTGCTGGCAGATCAAGCATTTGGCAACGAATTTTGAGACATCCTTTTTCATTCCATACCACCATACGTGCTCCCGTATATCTCGGTACATTTTATTTGCTCCAGGGTGGATGGAATACTGTGAGTGATGCGCTTCCTGCATCAGCTGTTCTCTCAATTCACCAGCAGGTACACAAAGTCTGGTGCCATTCCTCAGTGTTCCGCCGTCTGAAATAGAGAATCCCTCCAGTGTGCCAGCTAACACCTGGTCCCTGAGCTTGCACAATGCTCCGTCCTCGAATTGAGTTTCCTTGATTTTGTCCATCAAGCTAGATTGCACTTGCAAATGCATCATGGGGAAGTCAGCGCCGGGTACTATTGCTTCCCGTCCAAGCTTCTTCATTTCTTCTGCAGGCAATACGAGTTCTAGTCCCAGCTTCTCCATGTCCTCCAGTAGGTACCGATCGGTCGTCAAGAACATCGCCATCGGATATCGACTAAGTGCGTCGGCGACCACATTAGCCTTTCCGGGATGGTACTGCAGGCTGATATCAAAGTCCTTCATGAGCTCCAACCATCGTCTCTGACGCATGTTGAGCTCCTTCTGTGTAAAGACATACTTGAGACTTTTGTGGTCCGTGTATATCTCTACTCTTTCGCCGTACAGGTAGTGCTTCCACAGCTTCAAGGCGAAGATGACTGCTGCTAGCTCCAGGTCATGTGTCGGGTAGTTCTTCTCATGAGTCCATAATTGCCGGGAAGCATAAGCAATTACCTTTCCATGTTGCTGGAGCACACATCCTAATCCTTTGCCGGACGCGTCGCTATAAATTGAGAATCCTCCTGATCCTGAGGGTAGCGACAAGATCGGCGCTGTTGTTAGCCTTCTCTTCAGCTCTTCAAATGACGCCTGGCACGCTTCGGTCCAGACGAACTCTTCATTCTTCCTGGTTAGCTTGGTCATGGGTTCAGCAATCCTTGCAAAGTCCTTTACGAATTTCCTGTAATATCCAGCCAAGCCCAAGAAGCTTCTGATCTCTGCAACTGAACTGGGGGTATTCCATGTCTCCACGGCAGCTTTCTTCTTGGGATCCACTGATATGCCTTCTCCTGTGACAACGTGGCCGAGAAAGTCCACCTTGTCTAAGAAGAATTCACACTTGGACAGTTTTCCATATAGCTTTTCTTTTCTGAGGATTTCTAAAACTATCCTCAAATGCTGCTCGTGTTCTTCCTTGGTCTTCGAATAGATCAGAATGTCGTCAATGAAGACAACGACAAACTGGTCCAGGTATTTGTGGAAGACCTTGTTCATGAGATTCATGAACACTGCTGGGGCATTTGTAAGACCAAAGGGCATGACCAAGAATTCAAATTGTCCATACTTGGTGTTGAATGCCGTCTTTGGGATGTCCTCCTTCCTCACCTTGATTTGATGGTAACCCGATCTGAGGTCTATCTTCGAGAAAACCTTAGCTCCACTCAGCTGGTCGAAGAGGTCATCGATCCGGGGCAGCGGGTACTTGTTCTTGATAGTGATGTTGTTCAATGCCCGGTAGTCTATGCACATTCTAACTGTCCCATCCTTCTTGGGTACAAACAAGACTGGTGCACCCCAGGGTGAGGCACCGGTCCTGATGAATCCTTGCGCCTGAAGCTCGTCAATCTGGTCTTTCATTTCCTTGGACTCCTTGGGATTCACTCGGTAGCAGCGTTGGGAGATTGGTGCTGCGCCAGGTATAAGATCGATCGAGAATTCCACATCTCGATCAGGGGGTAGCCCTGGAAGATTGTCTGGGAAGACGTCTATAAATTCCGCTATGAGAGGATGAGGGGGTCCGGTTTCTTCAGTGATGGATGTGTAGGACACACATTCCACGCCTTCAGGTGCTCGAATCACTTTGAGTTTAGGTCCTCCAGGTGGATCTAGAGTTACGCAGCCTTCTCGACAGTCTATCAGAGCGTGGTGCTGACTAAGCCAATCCATGCCCAAGACTACGTCATAGTTTGGCAGAGGCATTATTAGGAACTGAGTCTGAAACTCATGTCCCGAGATAGTGACTGGGCAGCTACAAGTCTCACTAATGGGTATTGGTCCTCCACCAGTCATAACTCTACAGATTATCTTACTTATGCCAGTAACTAGATGGTGTGCAGAAATGAAGTTTGCAGATATAAAACTGTGTGATGCTCCAGAATCAAATAATGCTAAGGCAGGGTGCGAATGAAGTAGAATGGGACCTGCGATGACATCTCCTTCCGTCTCGGGTTCAGCTTCTGGCTCTTCCACAGTCAAGGCAAAAGCTTGCCCGGCTCTGTGCTGGTTGTAGCGCTGCTGCTGGGTAGGCAGTGGACCTCTCTGCTGTCCAGCTCCAGTTTTGTTGTATGCTGTGGGGCAGTCCTTCACTTGATGGGTGGCAGATCCACAAGCAAGGCAGTGTCCCAATTTCTTCCTGCAGATCTCTGCGGTATGACCTGGCCTTTTGCAGTAGACGCAGTTGACCGCCTTTGGTTGGTTGTACTGATGCGCTTTGTTGGCCGCTGTTGGCTGTTGTTGCTGGGACTGCTGGGGATAGGAGGGCCTATTGTTGTTGTTGCTGTGCCTCTTATTGTTGCCCTGATAGTTGTTGCTTGACCCTGGATGCTCCCTCTTGGGTCGAGCAGGTGAACTGGCCTCTACATCTTGGGCCACCTTCAACATCTTGTCATAAGTCTTCGCACCGTTAGCAGCTACTAAGGTGCGGATCTCTTCACGTAGTCCGTGCCGGAACTTCTTAGCACGTTCCACAGGGTTGTCCACCAGGTGGCTTGCAAACCTACCAAGCCTGTTGAACTCAGCCGCATATTCTTCAATTGTGCGGTCTCCTTGCTTCAGATCTTGAAACTGTCTTCCCATAGCTTCGAGGGCAGCCTCTGGAAAGAACTTCCGCTTGAACTGCTTCTTGAATAGCCGCCAGGAAATCCCTCCAGCTCGAAATCTTGGCTCGTTGCGGTACCAAATGTTAGCCAAATCTCTCAGCTGGAGTGCTACGGCCTCAACCATGAGGTCGTCTGGGAGTCGAGCGACGCTGAGGAGTCGCTCCATATCATCTAGCCACTCGTCTGCGTAGATGATGCCTTCGGTCCCCTTGAAGGGACGCGGGTCCAACTTCTTAAAGTTTTCCACAGTTCCAACCTTTACCTGGATAACAGGTTTGTGGTTAGACTAGAAATTCATTAATGGAATCCAAGCTTTTAAATCCTCCATTACCTTGGCAGGTTCCTGTTCTGACCGGGATGTTCCTAGCGCTGCCATGGCTACATTATGGGCGTTCTCCATGCCCTCTCTCATAATCGCGGTCTGCTCGCGATTTGCTTCAGCTTGGGCCCTCTGGGCTTCAAGAACTCCTCGTAGCAGGCCTACGAGTTCAGCGGGGTCCACTGGCACAGGTGGTGCAACAGGAGGAGTCACATCGGCTGGAATCGATGTGGTCCTGGGAGGAATGGGTGGAGCTGCATGCACTACTGAAGTGTAGGCAGCGCGGGGAGCTCTTGCAGCATGGGGGCGATCTGTGAGCTGCAATGGAGAGGGGTCGGACTGAGCTTGAGTTGGGGTGTGCTCAGAAGACGAAACCTCTTCTTCGGCTGGGCCGGAACGGGTTGTCTTTCCCCGTGCCATCTTCTGGAAGGTTTAGGAAGCAAGCATAAGCAGGGTAACCTATGTTCTATAAGCAAGCAAAATAATTGTATATATGTATAGATAGAAGAATTTGGTCCTATGATGTGACAGATTGAAATTTTCTCAAGAATTCTAAGTGTTCTAATTGTTTCTAGAGTCTGTTTTCCTAAAGTCGTACTAACCTAAGGTCAAAGGCAAGTCGGTTTGTTTGGCTAGCCTGAGTTGACTAGACCAAAGGTTGTAAACATAGACCTGCATGGGCCACCACTGAAAACATGTCACGACCCGATCCCAATAATCTGGGTCCAGTCGGATCATGCCCAGCCTGCACCGTTGTGAGACGGCGGCAGTAAGCTGTATCAATCCGTAGTAACACACAGACATCCAGATTACATGAAGGAAATTCAATTTTATTGCTAAGTCAGGAAGAGCAATTCTTTTACAATCAAAGATCAAACAAAACATGGTCCAGGGTTATTACTTCAACCCTGATTATTACAATTTGGAAAAATAAAAGGGAAACAACTAAACATCGGCCTCCTGGCTAGGTTCAGCTAGGGCTTCAGTACTCTGGTCCGGACCATAAAAGGTGTCATACGCCTCATCGTCACCGTAATCACCTAAAATTGTTAATCTCCAATCAGGAGGGAGCAAGAACATATATCCAATTCCAGCATCTTAACGATAATTAAAATGATGCAATGAGATAGTTTTGAACAATATTTATATTTTTGTATGCAACAAATATGAAACAAGAACAGTAAATGTCGATGAAGCAAATGATGACAAACTACAATCACTAAAAGTGTTTTGAGACAGGTAGCATCCCATGGCCGGTTGGGGTTGGAGGCAATCTGTGTTCTAGTGAACACGGTGCGGCGTCAGTCCAGTGAGGTTGGACTTCAGCTATCCACAATGAGGCAATAAGGGGGCTTTGACCACGGGTGCTAACTTTTCTCCCCAGTTCCCAAGGCAATAATCAATGAGTCAATGAGTCAGTCAATCAGTCAATCAGTCGGTTCCGTGAATCAAGTGTCGTCCCAATATCTATATGACATGCAACATATTTAACTACAACTAAAATACGGGTTTTGAATTATATGAAACTTGCCTGGAGTTGGTTGGTGACGCGAGTGAGAGGTCGCGACGGTCTCAACCTTAGTTACAGGGACCTACAATTATTAATAATCTGATTTTAGAATTTAAACAAAAAGGGTTTTAATCTGACTTGATTAGTTAACTAAGTTAATGATTCAATCCAACGATCGATTAATAATAATAATAATTTGTAATAGTAATTTAGTAATCAAAAACCCTTTTTAATAATAATAAAACTTATTTATTTTATCGTAGAAAATATTATATTTTTATTTTACGGTAAAATATCGTTTTGTTTCTAATAAGAAAATAGGAAAGTACGATTATAATAACATAATATCGTTTGTTTTTAGCAATCAATTTGTAAGAGAATAATATTTTGGAAAAACCTATTTAAATACTAACATATTATATTTTGCATACTGAAAATCATTTCAGAATTATATATTAAATAATTACTAATTAGTATTTAAATACTAAAAATCATTTCGGAAATTATCTATTAAATAATTACTAATTAGTATTTAAATACTAAAAATCATTTCGGAAATTATCTATTAAATAATTACTAATTACGTAATATTTAATAAGGTTTTTATTTTATTATATATATATAATTAATATACGTATTGAGGATCGTTGTATTAAATCGTTAATTAATTAACCAACCAAAACTAACAAATCATTAATCTACTAATTAACTATAACCTATCAATTTCTAGGCTATCCCGGGATTGACAGAGCTTTATTCTGTCAGTCCCGGTCGGACAGGGGAGTGGTTTTGGAAGGGACAGTGCGTTCTGATAGCGGCACCTACCGGGAAGCTGATGGAGGAGCACCGAGGGGAGGCCTCGGACTCGGGATCGGGGTATTTCGAGTCCGACACGCGTTCCTGCGTCCTGGACACGTCAGCGGCGTGTCCGGGCTCGTATCCGCGTCTGGGTCGCGTCCGCGGCGTGTCCGGTGCTGCTGGAGGGTACGCCGGAGGCCGGCGAGGTCGGGCCGGGGCTGCGGCGGCTCAGGCGAGGGGCGGCGAGGTCGGTGAAGCGCCAGGGGAGGCCGGCCGGAGGGCTGAACAGCCGGGGTCGGGGTCGGCTCCGCCTAGGAAGGGGGTTTTAGCTCTGGAGGAGGAGGAAGGAAGGGGAAGAGTCGGGGGTCGGCGCTGGAGCGAGGCCGGCGTGGCGCTGGGTCGGGCTCCGGTGAGGGGTGGCCAGAGTAGGGTGCTTAGGGTTAGGGTTCGAGTTTTGGGGGTGGAAGAGGTCGGAGGAGGGGGTATTAATAGGGGCTCGAGGGGGCTCAGCCGGGGCGGTCGTGGGCGGATGACCCGGAGGGGAGGCGCGGTTGGCGGAGGGCGTGGCCACGTCGCCGGAGAACGCGGCGGCGGCGGAAATTTCGGTCGTGGGGGAGACCGGGTGACAGGGGTGACCGGCGGGCTAGCGGGTGCGGGTCGGGCGGCGGGCCGACCCGACCCGACCCGGGGGAGCGGGCTGGGCTCGCAGCAACTGGGCTCGGCCCACTGGGCCGGGCCCAAAACCTAAAATCAATAATAATAAAACAATAATAATAATAATAATAATAATAATAATAATAAATATAATAACAGAAATAATTAATTAATTATAAAAAAATAGTTTTTAGGCTTTTAAAAATAAGTCTGAGACCCAATAAAATCCCAGAAAATTACCCCAAGTCCAGTTTTCCATTTTACACCCAAAAATATTATTTTCATGATATTTTAATACTATTTATTGCCAACTAAAAAATCATTTATTAATTAAAGCCTTGATTTTAATTACGGAAAATTCCCGAAAATTTCCAGAAAATTGGGAAAAATCCAAGATTTAATAATTTGGAAAATTCAGGGGTTTACAAATAGAAACCCACCTAAGAACATAAATGTTGCATGTTCATTTAAACTCATCTAAAGAGCTTGGTAAAGTTGAGCAGCTAGCCTTCACCAGTACTTTTCGAAGTACTGACCCTCGTTGTAGCAGGTTCCCCGGCGCAAGGCAACGCGGCGAGGAGCTGAAGCTCTCTCCGGACTTTTGGGATTCTTGGCGGGTCGGGGCCAAGACTTGGAGGCTCAAGCTGGAAGCCTTCCTCTCTCTCCCGTTGCGGAATATAACGCTAAAGCGATGGTGCCTCCCCGCACGCAAGGAGTTTTGTGTTTTTGAAGCTATGTAAAGGGACATAATGTATGGATCGGCTATCTCATTTTGCGTCCAAGTTTGTAAGCCCGTGGGGCATTTTATACTTTGAGTCAAGCAATGTAACCGGATGTTCATTATAAATAAAAGAGAAGCT
The DNA here is from genome assembly GCA_036927795.1 of Iris macrosiphon. Taxonomy (NCBI): domain Eukaryota; kingdom Viridiplantae; phylum Streptophyta; class Magnoliopsida; order Asparagales; family Iridaceae; genus Iris; species Iris macrosiphon. Next base: position 186,831,268 of record JAYESA010000007.1, on the reverse strand, counting down.
TTTCTATGCCTCAACCTTGTGTTATCTTATTTGTCTACTCTGTTGCATTGATCTAAAGAATATCCTTATGCCTAAGGCCTGGTGCACGCGCGCCCTACGCGTGCACGGCATCACGCCCGGGGGACGATTATCGGTTAGGCGAAATCGGGGCGTGACATATTGGTATCAGAGCATGCTTCAGATCCTTTGATCTCTCAAAAGAAAGTTTCTAAAGAGGACTTTGTTCCTTCCGAGTAGACCCTTGAATTCGCTTGGCCAAAATGAGATGCGTTCCATACAATAAGTCCGAATATTTTTGAAAAGTGCGTGGAAATTATACGATCGCTTGGACGGGATTATGATCTGAGGGCTTTTGTCCCAACTCATAGAGGATGTTGTGAGTGGAGACTCATGTTATAATCGGCAAGTTATATGTCGATATGAAAACACCAAACAAGTAGAGTGCGAGATAAGAATATCGTTCAAACAGTGGTCTATGCACATAGCCTTTTGGCCAACTTGTGTTAAGTATCGTGCACCAAGACCCTTGGTGCTAGTGAGTTGCAGCGAGAATTGGGTATCGTTGGGACGAGAATAAAGTTAACTTGGAGGGAAATCGATAGAGACGCTATCGGATTACCGCTAAGGCGAGTAATGGAAATCGTGTAGGGAACCTTCGGAAATAGTTTGGACGGTTATTCATAGCGATAAGTTATGATTTGAAGCATAGTCTGTATAGAGGACTATGAATACAGGTGCGTACGAGTCTAAGATCGCTAAGGCGATAAATAGGGACTGAGTTGGAGTTCTGAGGAACGAATTGAGCATACGAGTTAAGGATGCGAACGCGAATCAGGAGTTATTAGGATGACTCAATTCCTGAGTAGTGTATACGATAAGTACCCTGTTCGATTAGGCAATTTATGGATATAATGAGTTGTAAAGATTCAGGGAGTATAACTCGAACCCTGAGTGGTGTATTTGTTGGCTTAGTAATGCTTGAACGAAGTCGTGGATTCGGAGAGTTAAGCGAGTCTAGCGACAAGCGACGAGATTGGGTAAAGCCTTAGTATAAATAACAGTGCCTAGCAAGTAAACGAACTCGGAGAAAGCATGCAATGTTCAGTTCGAACGAGTTACAATGAGTTAAATAAAGGATAAGGCTTACATCGAATAGAAATTCAGGGTAATCGGAATCGATATCATGATCGGAAAAGACTTAAAGGATTGTACGAGCGAGTTTGAGTTAAAACAAGCAAATTACAAACTTGAGTCGAGATTGAATAATCTGAGATGCGATCGAAGCAAGTGCAATTAGAAATAATGGAGTGATCGAAAGATAGCGTGCATGGAAAATTTGGATTTGAGTAGGATATCGCTCGATAGAATTCGGTTTGAGCACAAATGCGATGACTCCAAATTTTGGGATTTTAGACTATAACAATGGTTGGAAAATAGTATGGATTGATGCAAGTTAGTGAAATTATGATTTTGATGGATTGAGTTAAGCGGTAATAGATTTGGCTTGGAGTTTGGAAGAACGATCTTGAAATCAAGTTCAGGAAGATAACATTCGAAATCTGTCCCAAGCGAGAGCGATTATCCTGCGGGAGTGTCGACGTGGTGATTTCACGTACGGTAGGGATAAGCAAACTCAAGAGAACAGGTTCGGTGATTATTCCAAAACGAACTCGATGAATGGAACGTATCAATGGGATAGACTTGGGTTTGGGAATTGATCTTAGTTATTTGAGGAATGCTAAGAGTAGACTAAGAAAATGAGTCTAAGGATTCTTCTTGAGGAGATAGTCTAGAAACGTAAAGTAAGAGATGTTGGACGTTTTCATGAACGGATATGTAAGATCGTGCTGGACGACTTAGAGTTCATGATATACATCGATGGTTTATAATGGAATTGTGGCTTGATGATACAGGCGTAGAAAATGATGGATTGGTGAATTCTATCAAACATGATAAAAGAGATAGTGTATGCGAATCGATAGGTTAACCCTAAAACGTGGGCGTATCGTGGGTTCGGTGGAACGAGCGTGTTGGTGCGATAGGATGATCTATGCTCGATGTTTAGAAATCTGAGTGAAACGAGCTTGGGTAGAATACCCGTGTAAAAGGAACAATGGTTTGACCTTAGGGTGTTTGGGGCGAGCGTTGTGCAACACGGTTGCGCGATGAGTCGCAAACTTGAGTTGTACCTATGACTGTGTGTGCTGGCCTAGGGACTAGGCAGACGACCCTATGCCTTGAGTTAAACTGGAGTGGCTGACTTCAGAGTATCGTTCGGGAAGAATGATAGAACTCGGGCAACAAGACCTAGAGTTAGAATTTGGAATTGGAAATGTACACGAGCAACGTTCGCGTTGAAACAAACGTAATGCAAGATAGGACTCGAGTGAAAATTGATTTGGTCGGATAGGTTATACGACGGTAAAGGATAAGACGATAGCTGGATCGAACAAGAGTTCGGTCATTCATATAGCAGGACGATCTGCGTTTCAAAAGATTTTCACGAGTAGCTTGTCAGACTTAGCTGTCACTGAGCTTGGTTAAAATACACATATTTGGGGGACGCCTTGAATATGGGTACGATCCAGACTTAGCGATATGCATAACTCGGATGCAGCTGCAAAGGAAAATGTTCGGATTCGCATGGATGAGTGTGGCAACAGAAATGGTTTAGCCTCAACCTAAATTTTCATAGAGGAAGGATTGTATCGTTCCTCGTGCTACCGGGATAGTTCTGCGCTAAGGCGCAGTACGAGATTGAGTTTGGGAATGCAATAGTTGAACGAATAAATCATTCGGATTAAATGATTAAGCACTCGGGCGAACGGAACGAGTAAAAACGAATAGAAAGTTAAGTTCGATTGAGCCAAGGGTGCGAAGGACTTGAGCGTACCCCAGGTAGGCAATTTAGCTCTGCGCTAAGGCGCAATATAGACTGAGTCAGAAAAACGTTGGTGATTGGGTGCGAATTTATTTAGTGAGATTGGACGGTGACTCAGAGAGATTTGATGCAAAAACAAGATTGAAAAATTGTCGAGATTCGAGCTTTTGGGTTAGGCGTAACGACGGGTTTCGATAGGCGACGTCAAGAAATAGGCTCAATTGTGTTGGATTCCTATGGTGATAACATAACAAGTTGGGCAAGTCCACCCAATTACGAGCCGTAAGTGCCCGTTGAGTTATAGAATACCATGTGCTTGGGTAATGCAGCCCTGCGCTAGGTGCAGTAGATTTTGAAACGGAAGTGCAACGATCGAGTTGAGTATAACTCGATAGCATTGAACGATAGAGTCGTTCGATGAGAATTGGCCAACATTGGCGTAACGCATGGTGAGAAAATAGAGGATTGTATTATTGAGACAGTCCTTGAAGGATAAGACGAGATGCATTGGGTAGTTTAGAAGTTAAGCGATAGCACGAGTTGCGCTCAGGAAGTCTCGAGGACGGAACATGTTCTGAGTGGTATATGGTGTAACAACCCGCTCCGCTCAACCCGGAGGGCCGATTCAAACGGCACAAGTGTAGCTATTCAACCGCCTTGCTCAGCGAGATGGCTCGTTCGATGCAAAGGCTTTCATGCTGGGATCTTTAATGGAGTCAGACTTAGGTTATCAAAAGCGCGTCCAGGAGTCTAGCTCGACCGATGCGAAACATCGCTAAGGTGAGAGACCCCGGTGAACCTGTCTCTACTTAGCTGCACAATAAGGGAATGAATGTTACGTGCTAGTTTACAGGCGATAACCTTTGCATGCTAATAAAAGAGATGAACGCACATAGCTAAGGGGATAACCCCACCTTATTATCGTAAAGAACATGGAAATCTTACTTCCTAGTTGCGTAGTCGACTTGGGTCAGTTGAATCTGCAAGCGGACTTGTCGTACGCGGCGGAGCCTGTCTAAAGTTTGAATCGTAAAAAGAAGCAGTTGCGGAACCAAACGTCTCGCTAGTGCGCGTACTGTGGCGAAACCACTTGGTCGAGGAGACGACCTGAGAACTTGAATCTAATATGAGGGGAAAATTCTCCTCATTATTCCTTAGTGGTAGGCTCTATTCTTAAGTTTCGGGACGAAACTTCCTATTAGATGGTTATGATGTAACGACCCGTTCATCCCGTTCCCCCTGCTCGGGGAGCGCGGCCAAGAAATACTTACGACCGTCCGAACGGGACAGATTGAATCAAGATCCTTTCCTCGTTATGGATTGGTTTCTTCGGAATCAGGTCCCATAGTCAATGGATCGTGCCTCAAGGAAGGACTCGGCGGCAGAGTAGAGAGAGGCCTTTCAGTTGTGTTGGTTTTCCTTGCCCGTTTTCGATTGCCGCTTGGTTGCGTACTTGTTGGTTTTAAGACTTGCGTTTTCTTGAACGATTTCAATGGATTTCATTGTTTTCGTTCTTAGGATTTCGTATTTCGTATCGAGCCTTGGAGACCGAAGCAGGAGGTATTGATCATCCGTTGGTGCGTGCAGGTGATCGTGTAGACGACGCGCGAGCGGAGTCTTAGGGATCTCTGCTTCTTCTTCCTATACAACCGACTGTGTGAGTGGCTCTATTTCGATAAGCACCTTCTTTCCAAGGGCTCCGTTCATAATAAAATTGACTCAGATGTGCATTCAATCAAACGATACCACTTAAGTAATAAGTTGGATAACAAGATAAGATAAGAAGTAGGCTTGGAACACCCATTGCTTGTCATATAAAACCTTGCATAAATTCATTGATGCATGCATGGTCGTTGGATGTTTAATGGGTTGGTATTTATTGATAGTTCAAGTGCTCTTCAATAAGTTCAAAGTGTTCTTCTATAAACTGCTGCATGTTATTTCATATAACTGTTGGTTGATTGTGATAGTACAGTAAAGCAGTTTTGTACATGATGTTATTTAACATTGGCTAGTAAGTAAATCTATGAGGTAGAGTCATAGATATGGTCATGGGAATTCTTGTGCACAGGGGATCCAGGTTCCTGCGGACGGTTACCGGGGCACCGGGCCGTTCCGACCCGGGCGGAATCTACTTTCTTAGTACTGGGAGCGGGGAATTGTAGCGGGGCTAGCTACCCGCGCTGCAAGCGTCGCCGCCAGCCCAGACTAAACCTATGATGGCTAGTAGAACAACAAAGAAAGATGTTGTGTATATTTAAACTGTGCAGACTAACTATGTCTTCTTGACAGGGAAGGCTATGGTAAGTTGTACAGGTGGTTCAGACGGGACAGGTAAAGCCACCGAACGGTGGCATGTGAAGTTATGTTATTTTGTTCTTGCATACCTGCTAAATGAAATCTGATCTAGGCAAGAATAGAAACCCACCTAAGAACATAAATGTTGCATGTTCATTTAAACTCATCTAAAGAGCTTGGTAAAGTTGAGCAGCTAGCCTACACCAGTACTTTTCGAAGTACTGACCCTCGTTGTAGCAGGTTCCCCGGCGCAAGGCAACGCGGCGAGGAGCTGAAGCTCTCTCCGGACTTTTGGGATTCTTGGCGGGTCGGGGCCAAGACTTGGAGGCTCAAGCTGGAAGCCTTCCTCTCTCTCCCGTTGCGGAATATAACGCTAAAGCGATGGTGCCTCCCCGCACGCAAGGAGTTTTGTGTTTTTGAAGCTATGTAAAGGGACATAATGTATGGATCGGCTATCTCATTTTGCGTCCAAGTTTGTAAGCCCGTGGGGCATTTTATACTTTGAGTCAAGCAATGTAACCGGATGTTCATTATAAATAAAAGAGAAGCTTTTCTATGCCTCAACCTTGTGTTATCTTATTTGTCTACTCTGTTGCATTGATCTAAAGAATATCCTTATGCCTAAGGCCTGGTGCACGCGCGCCCTACGCGTGCACGGCATCACGCCCGGGGGACGATTATCGGTTAGGCGAAATCAGGGCGTGACAGGCACTGGGGCATTGCCAGAAGCTTTGTCTGCCACGTCACAGACGGAAGACGGGTTTTTACGCACAAGGCGTATAGGTTGTGATGTCACAATGTCACGCCCCAGTCCCAAAATGACGAGGGACTGAGCACGTGAGCAATGGCCAGCAGCACGCACCGATGGACAACCCAATTTAATGGATCCATCAGGGCATGCTTAAGTTGTAGCCTTGCAGTAATATGTTACAAGTCTCAGGTAATTCTAATCTCATCCACAGAAATAACACAGATTAATTGCCAGGAAATAAATGCAATAGAAATAAGTATGCAATATCAAATAAGGTTATCTCGGGAACAAATCCGAGAATTATTCTGTTACATTCAAGGAAAAATAGACAGGAATTGAAATGCTGAAAATGAAAATACTGTGTAGCTGAAGCCGGTGCTCAGGTGAAATCTTCGGCCACTACTTCGTCCTCTGTTCCCGGTTCTGCTCCAAGGAGTGCTCCTGTACCGTACACCTCTGGGTAGTACTCTTCAGCTGTACCTGGGGACATAATCCGGATCCAGGTCCTCAGGGGACAGCAAGGTACAGAAAATACAAGCCAAAATAAGTGCAGTGCAACAGTTAATTAAACAAGAGGGTAAGCTATGTAACCAGCTAAGTGATATGCAATATGAGAGCAGCACTAGAACTCAGGCTGAAGCCACTACAAGCTCTGTGTCGGGGAGCCGGTAGCGGCAATAACTATGAACTACACTATGTTATATACTATGTTTTATATATAATATCAGCCTGTAGTCTGTGTGTCTCTCCCCACCCAATGTAATCCCACATCTCATGTCCACGATGCCTCATGTCCATGTCACGCACGATTATAACTAATGCAGTAAGTCTGATAGCTATGAATCAAATGTCTAAGAATGTAAAGTCTATGTCATAAAATATACATCCTATACAGAATCACCTCGAATGTCTCAGGAAGACTCTGTCTCATGAAATAGTGTCAAGTGTCCTGGGTTCTGGTGTACTTGATAGGACAAGTACGAGAATAAGGGTATCGATTGTCCATCTCTAATGACGTACCCAACACCGCGTACGGGGTTGGCACCCGACTATGATCGGACACTAAGCACGCCACACGTTGCCTAGGTTAAGCAGTTAAAACAAGTTACATATGGATCTACCAGAATTCAAGTAAAATACTATAACAGAAATTACTGAGAATTTACAAGCGCTATGTTCTCACTGATGCAAAATTAACCAAGAAAAATATTTAGCAAGCTGCAGCGTTTGGCAAGGTACACTTGCCTGTGGTTCCTGTTCCAATTGCGGCTCTGGCTTCAGCTGGAATTGCAGGCGGTACTCCGATTGCTGAAACAAATATCACCATCAGATCCAGAAAATATCAATCAGCTAGGAACGCCTGTCCTTGGGTCCAATTTGGAGACAAGGACAGAAACGGCAGTTTCGGGCCAAAACGGAGTCCACCGGTGGGCCCGCTTTGCACCGAAAAATGCGTCAGGGTCAAAGGTCTCCAAATTCAGCAAACTTAGTGTCAACAGGTCAGGAACGCTGATACGAACCCAACGGAACTTTCAGATTTGAATTCCGATGAGCCGATCACGAAATCGCCCGTCGAGCGGGGCCTGTGGGGCCCACGACATGCGATTTCGTCAACGTTCTTAGAATCGAACCAAACTTGACCCACAGGACCAGCGTATCGCTACGAGTCCGATGGCGCAAGTTTCGTCTCGATCCGACGTGTGTGCACAAAGTTAGGGTGAATTGCAGAAAAGGCGAATACGGAGCGATGTCCGCGGATACGCGTTGATTCCGGTGTGCACGCACACCCGAATCAGCTTCCGTGAAATCCCACACGTCCGTATCGACGAGGCGCACGTATCTGTGAAGACCGCACGCGACCAAGTCGTCCCGTTTGGCGGGGCGTACTCAGTTCCGGGGTAAAACAGGGTCTGGTTTTTCCTGTTTTTGGATCGCGGTGTGCAATCACCACAGGACGCGATGCCCCGAGCGGTTTGTCCGGGCACCGAGAGGGTCATACAGGCTTCCCGTAGAAATTTACGGAATCGAATTTTGAGCTACGAGGAGGAAATTATGAGTACCTGAAGGGACTCGAAAAACCGAGGTTTTCTGTGTCCGAATCGTGTCCTGGACACGTGTCCTCAGCTAGGGCTAGGGTTCCCTGTGTCCGGTTCTGTGTCCGCGTGTCCGGGCTCTGGGGGACTGGCCGCCGGTCGAGGCGACCCCGGGGCGGTGCTGGCAGCGGACGGCGAGGTCTCCGGCGGCGTCGAGGGGGTCGGCCGGCAGCTCGAGGAGGAGTTGGACTCGGGGTCGGCTCCGCCTGGGGAGGAGGAGGAAGAGGAAGGGGAAGGGGCTCTGGACGGCGGGAGGATCTGGAGGTGGGGCTCTCGGCGGGTGGCGGTGCTAGTCTACGGAGGGCGGCGGGTTAGGGAGGAGGTCGGCCGGAGTGGGGTTCCGGCGGAGGGTGGCTGTGTTTGGGGAGGTCGAGGGAGGAGGGAAGAGGGTTTTATAGGCCTCGGGGCGGGGGGGGGGTTGGCCGAGGACGAGGGGCGTCGTGGCGGAGAGGTCGGAGGGGGAGGCGACGTGGGGTCGTGGCCGACGGTCACGCGGCGGGCGGCGGGTTTTCCGGACGGTGTGGGTGACAGGGGCGGGTGAGGGTGAAGCGGGTCCGGGTCGGGCGCGGATCCGGGTGAGCGGACCCGCCCGACCCGCTAAGGGTGAGGTTGGGCTGGGCTGGTCGAAATGGGCTCGGCCCACTGGGCCGGGCCGGGCCCAAAGCAAAAAAAATAATAATAATAATAGAAATAATAATAATATTAATATTAATTAATTAATTTAGGAAAATAGTTTTTAGGCTTTTAAAAATAGGTCTGATGCCCAATAAAATCCCAGAAAATTGCCCTAAGTCCAGTTTTTCATTTTACATCCAAAAATATTAATTTTATAATATTTTAATATTATTTATTATCATTTAAAAATTATTGAATAATTAAAACCTTATTTTTAATTTACAGAAAATCCCAGAAAATTCCAGAAAATTGTGAAAAATCCAGTTTTTAAAATTTTGAAAAATCAGGGGGTTTACACACAACCTTATTGATCAGAGAAAGAGAGCCTGCAGGAAGGGTAGAGGATGTCCGGGGCATCCATACTTTACGCAGCTTCCTGTTGTCCTGGACAGAGCGGGAATGAGAGCTACCCCCTGCGCGAAGCATGCCTTCATAAGCAGATTGGTCGAATTGGACGACCAAAGTCTTCTTCGTTGACCCGACGGATACAACATCGTGTTGAGCAATGGCTTTCTCGTCAGATGAGAAAGTATTCTCCAGCAGAGTCGCCATCTTGTGTTTGATGATAAACAAAAAATGAAACTAGGTTTATACGAAACCCTTTCTTTGTTTACAAACAAGAAAAAAAGAAGTACAATTATTCCTATACGAGGATGTTAAGTACAATAAAAATGATTCTGGAGACAAATTCTTATAGTAGTCTGATCTGCGGTCGATCACTTTGTCCCTTGGACCACACGATGATGAAGAAGTGCTGTAGAAGAAGAAGAAGCTTCAAATATTGCAGGAGGGATTGGATTTTCGTTGCCAAAGTCGTCAATCACTACTCTCTGTCTGTGATGTCTCTCTCTCTGATCTCTTGATCTCTGATCTTGATCCTCTCCTCGATCTTCTTTTTCTCGACCTCCATCTCCTGTGACCGGAGGTCTCTATTTATAGAGCTCAGTCACAGTAACTGTCTAGTCGGCGTAGAAGCCAAACTGTGAAGAGAGTTGCACTCTTTACGCGGCGGTTATAATAACTGCTACCCTTGTCTGAATGATCTCATGAATCCGCGTATGACGCGTGTCCCATTATGAAGTAACGCGTATAACCGCTCCTCGAAGATCACGGCATACAAGCCACGTAGGCAACTGCCCCTCGCATAAAGATGGTTGGCATAAAAGCCAAATAACTGTCTTGTTGGCATAAAAGCCAAATAGCTGTCTTGTTGGCGTAAAAGCCAAATAGCTGTCTTGTTGGCGTAAAAACCAAATTATGCGTAAAGCTTGATACCGTATGAATAATAGATAACCAGCGTAAAACTAGCCAATTATCCTTCCTGACGGAGGTCTTGAGCGTATTCTGGGCTAAATAGCCTTATCACGTACCTTTGCAAATATAGCCTGAGTTGGCGTATTTCGAGGAGATAGCATACGGCGTACTCCTATAGTTGAAAATAGCCTGGTTTGGCGTAACATGCAAGGATGATAATGTGAGCGTATTAGTCACGGTTTTAGCTCTCTCAGTCATTAAAAATAGAACAAAATCTCTTGCATTAAATACAGAGATCTGCCCCCATCTCGTGCATTAAATGCAGAGATATACCTCAAGCTCTGTACGATAGACAGCTTTTGACGTGGCGTCTGATTTTGTCTCATGTTGAGCGTAAAGACTCACTTCTGCCCATGTAGAATAGGCAGTGTATTCTTTGAATGCATAAAAATGACTTGTATCAAGGATATGTCACTAACCGACAGCCTGGGCCTCTGTGCAGAATTATCATTACAGCCGTTCTCTCGATCGCCGTGCAGTACTCTTTGTCAGGAGTCAGGTTCACTGTTTTGTCTGACAGGTTCATTCGAGGAATACGAAGAGTTCCTCGTACAACTTCACACTGCATTAAAAGCAGACATATTTTACGCTGGAGGGAGGTGTAGCAACCTTTTTACGCCAAAATGGCCTTTGAGTGCTGCTTTACGCGGGCTGTTCTGAAGCCATATTTTATGCCACACAGCGCTGAAGCTCTATTTTACGCGTATAGCTCTGAAGTCATATTTTTATGCCACATAGCGCTGAAGCTCTGTTTTACACTGGCTTCATGTATGTTGGGGGTTTTATACGTATAATTCTCCAGCGTATTTTTATGCTTCTACACTAGCCACGTGACAATGGCCAGCAGGACAACTCTAATGGACAAACCCAATTTAATGGACCCGTTAGAGTGCACTTAAGTTGTAATAAATATAAATGTAGTCTATAACATCTAACGCAGTATAATTATAATCTCATCCACAAAAAGTAAACTCAAGCCAATATGATCAATCAGTCAAGATAACAGATTGAGAAAATAATCCATCAACAAATTCAAATAAATAGTGTCTCAAGGAACAACCCAACACAATAAAGAAAGAGAATATCACCAATACATATGTCTAGATATGAAATAATAATGAGCATAAATAACTGAGTATGAAACTGAAATACTTAAGAGAAATTCTCCGACACAACCTCGTCCTCTGGTGCTAGTACTGCTCCAGTGTCAGCTCATGTCTCGTATATCTCGGAGTAATCCTCCTCTACTGTACCTGGGAACATAATCCAGATCCAGGTCCTCAGGGGACATAGCAAGGTACAACAAACACTCAAGCCAAATAAAATACAGTAAATATAAAAAAGATCCCCAGGACAACTATGTAACCAACTATATGAAATACAAATGAGAGTATCACCAGTACTCAGGCTGAAACCACTACAAGCTCTGTGTCGGAAAGCCCGTAGCAGCAAGAATATCACGTAATGGGCCAAGCTCTAGAACAGAGACTAAAGCACCTCAATAATAAAGTATATATGTATATAATCAGCCTGTAGCATGTGTGTCTCTTCCCATCCAATGTAATATCATGTCTCATGTCCATAATACACAATATCATGACCTCTAGCTAGTACAACAAGTCATAATAAAATCTATGTATATGCAAGTCTTATGTCACGAATCTTGTAAGCCTATACAGAATCACCATGAATAACTCAAAAAAGATTTTGTCACATGCATAGTGTCAAGTGCCCTATGGTATGACGTACTTGATAAAGCAAGCACATAAAAATATATGATCGTGGTATCAACTCTCTAAGTGACGTTACACGACTCCGCGTATGGCATCGACACCCGAATCTTGTTCGGACACTAAGCAACGTCTCACGGTCCTAGGTTGAACAGATATATCACAGAAGTGTATATATATATATATATATATATATATATATATATATATATATATATATATATATATATAGAAAGAACTCAAGCAAATAATGTCACAGAATCTACTGCAAGTTGGCAAGGTACATTTGCCTGGGTTCTGAGCTCCGTCAGTTGCTCTAATATAAGTAGAATCTCCAAGTACGCCTCCGGATGCTAAAAAAAAATATCACCATTGCTCTCAGAATACTTGAAATAGCTAGGTTTGACTACCCATAAGTCCAATTTGGACATAGGTGCATAATTGACAGTTTTGAGTCAAAGCGGGGTCCATATGTGGTCCACTTCGCACCAAAAAATGTGCCAGAGATAAAGTTCTCCAAATTTGTGAAACTTAGTGTATACGAGTCCAGAACGACGATACGAACCCAAGGAAACTTTCAGAACAGTATTCCGATGAGCAGGTCACGAAATTGAACGTCAAATGGAACCGTGGGGCCCACGAAACGATGTTTCGTCAACGTTCTCAGAATCGAACGAAACTTGGGTCACAGGACCAGCATAACGCAGTGAATCTGATGGCTTAAGTTTCGTTGTGAAATGATAAGCACACACAAATTATGACGAGTGTCAGAACAGGTTGATGCGGGATTTTTTGACGGATACGCGTTGATTTCGGTGTGCATGCACATCCAAATCAACTTCCGCAAAATCTCACAAGTCCGCGTTGACGATACGTCCCTTTTAGTACAATTTGCACACGACAAAGTCACCTCGTTTAGCAGAACGCACCCCATTTTGAAAAAATTCAGATTTAGAAAACCAAGTTTTCGGTCAATTTTAACAGCAAATAAAATACAACATACATCGAATTAAAATAAACTAATTAATGAGATTAAATTTCGATTATGTTGTCTAAATTATATTTTAAGCATAATTTAAAAATATTAACTAGGTTGAAAGAAAATCAGACATGAACATGGGTAGTAGGAACAGTTTCTAAACTATAAACTGGGTCATTTTTTTCCCTGTTTTGCGTCGCGAATTTACGATCGACACAGGATACGATAGGTTAAACTAATTATACATAGTTTAAGGGGGTCATATGGTCTTCGCATAGAATTCGATAGGTCGTTAATTGGTCTACTGTGCAGGAAGATACAGGGGTGAGAAGATGGGTACCTTGTTATCGTTGTTGCTCGAGATTTGGGCGGGTTGTGCGGCGGCGACGGTCCAGCGGTCGTCAACGGTCAGGGATGGTCGGGGTGGTAGAGGAGATGATGGCGGTTGCTCTGAGGGTGGTGGTATTATATATAGGGGTGAGGGAGGGAGGTTACGGGATAAGGAAGAGGAGGGAGTGCGGCCGTTGATGAGGAGGGGAAGCGGGGGGCCACGGGCTGCGGGGGGGGGGGGGGGAGGGTTGGTTGGGTACTATAGCAGCGGGTCTCTGGTCGGGTTAGTGGGTTTAGGGTACGGGTCTAGGTTAGGTTGGTTTAGGGTTGGTTTGGTTTGGGTTAGTTTATATATATATATATATATATATATATATATATATGGCCATCTAAAAATAGTTTTGGACCTCAATAAATTTCAGAAAAATTATACAATACTCTATTAATTATTTTACACCAAAATATATATTTTATGTACTATATTAATCATTAATTAAATACACATAAATATAAATTCATGAATACTATATATTATAAATGGCTAAACATTAAAAAAAATTCTTCCTTAATCTCAGTAATTCATAATACCAATAATTAAAATTCAAAAATTAAATTCAAAAAAATTAGGATGTTTATATATATATATATATATATATATATATATATATATATATATATATATATATATATATATATATATATATATATATATATATATATATATATATATATATTTATTTATTTATTTATTTATTTATTTATTTATTTATTCATTTGGATTTGTTTTATATATTTTTATATACATTTGAATATATGTTTAGGTAATTATAATAATTTTAAGATGTTTCAGGGAAACACGTATACGGGTAGTTAGAAAAAGAGTTGGTTAGAAGAAAGTTTGTTTTAGATTTTTTTTAATCTTCCGTTAGCTTTTTTTTTAAATAAAATAGGTTGAGTATTTATTAACGATTTGGACGAGTAAGACGAAAGTTAGTTTAAGGTTTTATTTATCTCCGGTATGTAAATTTTTTTTTAATTTAATTTTTTGAGTATTTACTTAAGGCTTAGATAGCTCACTTTTGAGTCGTTTAGAAGCCGCTATATATATATATATATATATATATATATATATATATATATATATATATATAAGCCATAATGTTTATTTTTTTACATGAGCCATGCGCATGTGTGGATCAATATGAATAATGTGTACTAGTGCACATGGAATGTGAAAGTCTATTCCTATTTGTCCACGTGTGCATGGCTCATGCAGGGCCGACTCTTCCTTTAGACAAAGGAAGCAGCTGCCTAGGGCCCCACTTTTTTAGGGGTCCCAAAAATATGAGATACTAGTATATAGGTATATATGTAATCATCAAATTTTATCTTTTTTTTTCTTTGAAAGGTCCGCACAAGCTATATCTGCCTGAAAAAAGAAGAATATGAAAAATGATACAGCTGATTTGGTAAAACGTGACAATCAATTAAGATCAATTATCGCTTCTTTCTCTCCTTTCTTGTAGAAATTATCACATCGTCCTCACCTCTTCATCTTCCATGTTTTATATAAAGAGAACAAAAATTAGAAGTCATATTCTCTCTCTCTCTCTCATACTGCAAGCGTCTGCAAGGACGATACTCGTGTATAGGTATATTTTCAAAAATATGGGATACTAGTATATAGGTATATTTTCAAAAAGGATCCCATATTTGGACTTTTGTCTAGGGCCTCCAAATAGCTTGAGACGGCCCTGGGCTCATGCAGGAAAATGAGCATTATGGCTCATATCCCGTTTACCCATATATATATATATATATATATATATATATATATATATATATATATATATAACAACTTTTTTATTTAAATATATTCAAATCAAATTAAAAATATTTTAATATAATTTAAAATTTTCACAAATATCAATAATTTTTTTTAAATCTAATTTTTCAATAAATATATATATAACAAATCTTAATTTACAAATATTTAAACTATTTTTAATAATATTGAAAAATAAAATTTGTGCAACGCATGTGCATTTACTAGTATATATAATTATACTCGAATAGACGTGTACGCCTATATTATGGAATACTACGGTTTAATTTAACAGACTCCTCCGTTAGTTTTCTCGGTATGTTTTAAATTAATTTTAAATGATAGATTTAAACATACGTGTTATCTTTCTTAAAACAAAATCTAAATCTCTAATTAAAGATATGTTATTTTTTAGATCTATTTCTAAAGATGGATTATTTTTTAAAATATATTTATTTTTTAAAGATAGATTATTTTTAAAAGATATATTATTTAAAAGATGATTATTTTTACCATTAATATTAAAACTAATATTAAATTAACATTAAAACAAATAGTAACAATAATATTAAAGTTAGTATTAATATTAAATTTTAATTTAATATTAATATTAATATTAAATTAAAATTATTATTATTATTAACATTAACATTAACATTAACATTAACATTTAATTTAATTTAATTTAATATTAATATTAAAACTGAAGGTTCTACGGAGGAGTCCGTTAAATCAATCATTTAGCCCAAAGGCTAGATCCCGGCTCGAAGGTCTCTCTCTCTCACACACACGCTCGTGCGCACTCGCGCGCACACACATGTATATATATATTCAAATTAAATTTAAACTATTCTAATATAATTTAATTTTTTATTAAAATTTCCAACAATATCAATGAATTTTATAAATCTAATTTTTAATTCTGCTTTAATAGATGTGTACGCCTATATTATGAAACACTACTGTAAACTCCCTGATTTTTCAAAATTTTAAAAAACTGGATTTTTCACAATTTTCTGGAATTTTCTACGATTTTTCTGTAATTTAAAAACAGGGTTTTAATTATTCCATAATTTTTAAATGATAATAAATAATATTAAAATATTATAAAAATAATATTTTTGGGTGTAAAATAAAAAACTGGACTTAGGATAATTTTCTAGAATTTATTGGGCCTCGGACCTATTTTTTAAATGCCTAAAAAGTATTTAAGTAATTATTTAATTATTTATTTATTAATTTACTGTTATTTATTTATTTAATATTATTATTATTAGTATTATTGTTTTTATTTGCCCCGGCCCATTTTTGCAGCCCGGCCCGGCCCATTGGGCCCAAGCCCGGCCCAGCGCCCTAGCGGGTCGGGTCGGATCCGCCAGACCCGACCCGACCCGGCTCCCCTCACTCCCCACGACCCAGCCCCACGACCGCGTCCGGCGCCGCGCCGCCCGCCACTCCGCCCGGGCCGCCCGCCCGCGTCCCACGACGCCATGACCGCCTCGTCGACCGCCCGTCTCGGCCTCCCCAACCGCCGCCACCGCCTATTAAAGCCTCCCTCCTCATCCGTCGACCCCCCACCACCTCGCCTTCGGCAACCCCACTCCGCCCACCGCCGTCGCCCTCGCCACCGACCACCGCGTCGTGACGCCCCGCCGTGCAGACCCCGACGTCGCCCAGCCGCCGTCAAGCGCCGTCGACGACAGCAGCAGGCCGCAGCAGCTCGAGCAGCGCCACCGCGCCGCCTCCAGCTCCGCCGCGAGCCAGGCCGCCGCCTCGCCGCGCCGTCCCCGGCCCCCTCCGCCTCAGCCCGGCCGCCCAGCGCCGTCCCTCGCCGAAATTCCCAAACCCTAACCCTAATTCGAATCCCCGAATCCGACACGTGTCGGACACGTGTCGGACACGATCCAGACCCCGATTTTTGGGTCCCCTTCAAGTACTTGTAACTTTTACCTCATAGCTCTGTTTTTGATTCGGTAAATTGTGTTGCGAAGCCTGTATGACCCTCTCAGTGCCCGGACAAACCGTTCGGGGCATCGCGTCCTGTGGTGATCGCACACCGCGATCCAAAAACAGGAAAAACCAGACCATGTTTTACCCCGGAACTGAGTACGCCCCGCCAAACGGGATAACTTGGTCGCGCGCGGTCTTCACAGATACGTGCGCGTTGTCGATAGAGACGTGTGGGATTTTGCAGAAGCTGATTCGGGTATGCGTGCACACCGGAATCAACGCGTATCCGCAGACATCGTCCCGTATCCGTACTTTCTAAAATGTGCCCTAACTTTGTGTACACACGTCGGATCGAGACGAAACTTGCGCCATCGGACTCGTAGCAATACGCTGGTCCTGTGGGTCAAGTTTGGTTCGATTTTGAGAACGTTGACGAAATCGCGTGTTGTGGGCCCCACAGGTCCCGCTCGACGGACGATTTTGTGATCGGCTCATCGGAATCCAATTCTGGAAGTTCCGTTGGGTTCGTATCATCGTTCCTGACCTGTTGACACTAAGTTTGATGAATTTAGAGACCTTTGACCCTGACACATTTTTCGGTGCAAAGCGGGCCCACATGTGGACCCCGTCTTGACCCGAAACTGTCGTTTCTGCCTTTGTCTCCAAATTAGACTCAAGGACAGGCATTTCTAGTTGATTGATATTTTTTGGATCTGATGGTGATGTTTGTTTCAGCAACCGGAGTGCCGCCTGCAAATCCAACTGAAGTCAGAGCCGAAATCATAGCCGGAACCACAGGCAAGTGTACCTTGCCAAACCCTGCAGCCTGCTATTTATTTTTCTTGACTTGTTTATACATCAGTGGGCAAGTAAAGCTTACCATTAGCAGTAATTCCTGTTCTAGAACTTGCCTGAATTCTTGTTTAAATGCATATAAACCTGTTTAACTGTTAAAACCCAGGACTGAGTGGCGTACTTAGCGTCCGATTACCAGTCGGGTGCCAACTCCGTACGCGGAGTTGTGTAACGTCATATAGAGATGGATATCGAGACCCGATAATGCTCGTACTTGTCTTATCAAGTACTCCAGAACCCAGGACACTTGACACTATTCATGAGACAGAGTCTTCCTGAGACATTCATGGTGATTCTGTATAGGATACAGGACTTGACAGTGATATATTATAGACAATATGACTTGTTGCATTAGCTATAATCCCGCTGACATGGACATGAGACGTTATGGTCATGATACGCGTGATTATATTGGGTGGGGAGAGACACACAGGCTACAGGTTGATGTTATATTATGCCGGCGTCTTAAGTCTCACTATGAGTTAGATTAGTTAGATGGATTGACCTAGACAGCGTACTACCGCCGACTCTGCGGCGTAGGCTGGACGTACCCACGCACTCGTGCCCGACTTTCCGGGTGCGGGTCGTGACACATTTTAGTGGATGGGCATCTAGGGACTAGTTGAAACCGAACAATTTAGTCGTTAGACCTGCATGGGCATCCACTAAAACGTGTCACGACCCGCACCCGAAAAGTCGGAAAGATAATAATGAGAATAGAAACTTAAATTTTGCAACTGAAATGAATGAGACAACAATTCAAATGTTTAGTACAGGAATTCCAAAATAAAATCGGGGACAAACCCGATTAAATAAGATAAGAACAGAAATAAAAGATAGCTACTAAAAGCTACTCAGCAGCAGGGGTCTCCTGGGTAGGGTCTGGCTCCTCATAGGTATCGTCTGTACCCTCATATGGACCATAATAGGTAGGGGCAAGGTCCTCATCATCGCCTAAATCAACAGATCCAGTCAGGAAAGGAGCAGAGTACACAGTGCACAACAAGGTTAAACTAAATAATTATGACAATTAGTTATTGAATATCATGTTAAGGAAATTGCATAGAGAATGTCAATATCTCAGAGTCACAACTATAAACAGGAATATGAGAAAACAGAAGTAAATGAGCAGAGTGAAACTATCACAGTCAGCAAGAAAGATAACATGACTAGAAACTAACTGTATGAAACTTGTGTTTGTTTTTAGAATACTTAGTTGGCATGCAGGGGCTTATAAGGCTAATCCGGCCGTCATGAACGGCTATTAGTCACGAATAATCGAGATCCGGCTGAAGGACAGTCGTGTACCAACAGCTATTATTCACGGCAAGGGGAAGGGTAAACTACATGCCTTTCAGTATTCTCCCACCCGACATGAGAAACAAGACATGAATTCCAAATATTCAAGACATGAAATATAGTATTCTAACACTACGTGTAATCAGCAAGAGTACTAGTAGAGCAGGGAATTTAATTATCACAATATAAAGATTAACTTGAAGTGCAGGTACTTGCCTGTTGTTTGGATCTGATTAATTAGGTTCTTGGGAGAAAAGTCCAGAGGTGAGTCCAAAAGCTGAAACAGACATTACCATCATGCTCAGAAGATGTCAAATAGCTAGAAACGCCTGTCCTTGGGTCCAATTTGGAGACAAGGGCAAAAACGGCAGTTTCGGGTCAAAACGGGGTCCGCCGTTGGGCCCGCTTTGCACCGAAAAATGTGTCCGGGTCAAAAGTCTCCAAATTCACCAAACTTAGTGTCAACAGGTCAGGAACGCTGATACGAACCCAACGGAACTTCCAGATTTGGATTCCGATGAGCCGAACACAAAATCGCCCGTCGAGCGGGGCCTGTGGGGCCCACGACACGCGATTTCGTCAACGTTCTCAGAATCGAACCAAACTTGACCCACAGGACCAGCGTATCGCTACGAGTCCGATGGCGCAAGTTTCGTCTCGATCCGACGAGTGTACACGAAATTAGGATGAATTGCCGAAAAGGCGGATACGGGGCGATGTCCGCGGATACGCGTTGATTTCGGTGTGCACGCACACCCGAATCAGCTTCCGCGAAATCTCACATGTCCGTATCGACGCTGCGCACGTATCTGTGAAGACCGCACGCGACCAAGTCGTCCCGTTTGGCGGGGCGTACTCAGTTCCGGGGTAAAACAGGGTCTGGTTTTTTTTTCTGTTTTTGGATCGCGGTGTGCGATCACCACAGGACGCGATGCCCCGAACAGTTTATCCGGGCACCGAGAGGGTCATACAGGCTTCGCGTAGGAATTGACGGAATCGAAAACGGAGATCAGGGTTGCAAGTTACGAATACCTGAAGGGGACCGAGAAATCAGGGCTTCGAACCGTGTCCGACACGCGTTTTCGTGTCCTGGGCGTGTCAGCGGCGTGTCCGGGCTCGGCTGCCGTGTCCGGGGTTCCTCAGCCGTGTCCGGTGCTCTGGGGGGGCTGGCCGTCGGTCGGCGAGGCCCTGGGTGGTCGGCGGGGTCGTCGACAGCGGCTAGGGCGGCTCTCGAACGGCGGGGAGGCGCCTGGAGGTCGAGATCGAGGCTGCGGGGAGGAGAGAGGAGCAGGGGAGGCCGGTTCTGGCTGGGGGTGGTCGGCGCAGGGAGGTGGACGGCGGGGATCGAGGCTCGCCGGAGGTCGCCGGAGAGCTAGGGTGGAGGGTTAGGGTTTTGGGTTATGGGGGAAGGAAGGAGGAAGAGATGGGGAAAATTTATAGGGCGTCGGGCGAGGGCTGGCCGGGGCGACGTGGCGGGTGATCCGGAGGGGCGTCGGGTCGTGGCGCGCGTTTTCCGGCGCCGGCGGCGGGATCGCAGGGTCGTGGAGAGCGGGTTGGGGTGACAGCCGACGGGTCGGGTCGGGCGCGGATCCGGGTGAGCGGACCCGCCCGACCCGCTAAGCACAGGGCTGGGCCGGGTTCGGCTAAACGGGCTCGGCCCACTGGGCCGGGCCGGGCCCAAGAAACATAAAAATAATAAAAACAAAAATAATAATAATAATAATTAATTAATTAATAATTAAATAAAATAGTTTTTAGGTGATTAAAAATAGGTCTGAGGCCCAGAAAAATCCAGAAAAATTACCCTAAGTCCAGTTTTTCATTTTACATCCAAAAATGTTATTTTCATGATATTTTAATATTATTTATTGCCAATTAAAAATCATTTATTAATTGAAAAGCTTGATTTTAAATACAGAAAATTCCCAGAAAATTCCAGAAAATTGAGAAAATCCAAGATTTAATAATTTGAAAATTTAGGGGGGTTTACAAGTGACGCGCGTCCAACTAAGGGGACGAAACGCGTATATCTGCTACGAAGATCACGGCGTAGAAGTCACGTAGGTAGGTATCCCTTGTGTAGAAGAGGTTGGCGTAGAAGCCAAATGTCTGTCACCTTGGCGTAGAAGCCAAATAGGCATAGAAGCCGAGTAGGCGTGGAAGCCGAGTAGTCGTAGAGACTGAGGGGGCGTGGAAGCCGAGCAGGCATGGAAGCCGAACAGGCATAGAAGCCGAGTAGGCGTGGAAGCCGAGCAGGCATAGAAGCCGAACAGGCATAGAAGCCGAGTAGGCGTGGAAGCCGAGCAGTCGTAGAGACTGAGGGGGCGTGGAAGCCGTAGGAGCACAGATCCTGAATGGGCGTAGAAGCCGCTGCGTACCGTGCCAGGGTGCTGATGTAGACGTTTTTAGCCGGAATTACGGCTTTTGGAGATCAAATCTTTGGCAGAGATTTGCCATCATCCTGTGCATTAAATGCGGAGACGTGCCTTGAGGGGAAACTGTCACCGCTCTGTGCATTTTGGCGGAGGAACGTGTCTTGAGGGGACACTGTCACCGCTCTGTGCGTTTTGACGGAGGGACGTGCCTTGAGGGGACACTGTCACCGCTTTGTGCATTTTAACGGAGGGACGTGCCTTGAGGGGACACTGTCACCGCTCTGTGTGCTTTGGCGAAGAGACGTGCCTTGAGGGGACACTGTCACCGCTCTGTGCGTTTTGACGAAGGGACGTGCCTTGAGGGGACACTGTCACCGCTCTGTGCGTTTTGACGGAGGGACGTGCCTTGAGGGGACACTGTCACCGCTCTGTGCGTTTTGACGGAGGGACGTGCCTTGAGGGGACACTGTCACCGCTCTGTGTGCTTTGGCGGAGAGACGTGCCTCGAGCCCTGTACGAAGCGCAGCTTTTGACGTGACAGGCGATTTGTCTTCTGCGGAGCGTAAAACAGCCCATGTTTGCCTGTGTAAAACAAGGCAGCGTGTTCTCTTTGCACGCGAAAGAGCGGTTTACGCCGGGGGATTTTAGTAAGCGCCGGTTTGGTGATATTTTAACCAAATCCTCTGCATTAAATGCTGAGATCCGCCATCATACTATGGAGCGCGTCCCGAGGGGTCTGCCCCCGTTCCCAGCCGTCGTTTGGGTAGTTGTGCAGCACTTTTTGTCAGGAGTCAGAGGTCAGGTTTACTGCGTGACTGGACAGTTTTTTTTTGGGAATACAAAGCGTTCCTCGTACGCTTTAACGCTGCTTTGAGAGCGGCTGGGTTTTACGCCATGGAGGCGACAAAGAACCCTGTTTTACGCTGGATGGCTCTGAAGGCCTCTGCTTACGCTGCTCTGTATCAAGACGCTGCGTAGATCTTTCAAGCGTTTTTTTATGCTTCTACAAGACCCCCTTCAAAGCTTTTAAATTCCTCGGAATTTGAAACGCTTTGAATGAAGCATGAACGGCCCCTCGTAACTCGAAACGTTTCTGAATGGAGCGTTGAAACGGTCGATGCTGACTTTATGACAGATTTATTGGGGACCGCTGTGATCTCTTTTGCCTATAAAAGGCTGGGGGGTGAACCTGTCTTCACCACATTCCCATTGTCATGCAGAGATGATCGCCGGAGTTCGTCGGATCGATCTGAGGAAGAAGGAGATCATGTTCTTCCAGCATGTAGGGAGCCGTAAAAGACGGCGTCTTCGAGCAAGTGTCCACTGCAATGATGGATCATGGAAGGACATCTTAGCCTCCCTTGCTCGGGATAATCAGCAACTTTATATGGCATTGCCCCAGGAGAAAGGAAGGGTCGTATTGGCCTACACAGTTTGTAGACTGTTTATTTCTTCCTGAGGCCCCCACAGACGAGAGTCAAAAAGACTCATCCTGTCCCGGCTTGAGCGGCGCACGGAGCATGGGATCTGCAAAATCTATGCAGGCCTAGTTCTGTATCCTTCCGCCGTTTGACCAATATGTCAGTCAGTTTCCGGTAAACCGACTGACTGTCGGAGAAGATGGATAAAGAATTGAGGCCCAGCGAGAGCCTGCCAGAACAGCTTCTGGGCGATCTTCAGACGACGAGGGGGTATCTCCTTTGTAGACGGAGTTTTCCTCAGATGTAATCATGAGAAATAGAGAAAAATCCTTGTAGATTGGATTTCCCTCATATGTAATCATGATTTTAATCTTTAATAAAATCGCCTTCTTCTCCATATGATCGTCTTGCCATACGTTGCTTGTGAAGTCTGAATATGTGCAGCTTCGACACGTCTAAATCTTTACGCTGACTCTGATAGAAAGAGTATTAGGCCCTGTCCTTTATGCATAGCGGATAGTCCATAGAATGCTGCTGAGCACTTTGAACATTTAGAACTGTCCTGTTGCTAGGACTGCGTAGAATTTCTGAACTGTTGCCTCTTTGATGAGCGAAATTTCGTTTTGTTCAGAATTCGTCTTCAAGAATAATCTTTCGAAACTCCCTTGGAACAGGGTCGAGGTTTTTGGCTGTCAAACTGAGTTGCCACTTTGATAGACGAGATGTTCAGACTGGAATCTGGATGAACCTCCAGTTTTCTGGACCCGAGAGGAGTAATTTCTCAATGTTTGAACTCTGCATACTTCGGATACTTGGGGATGCTTTGGGTCAAGAACGAGTATCTTCTGTGTGAACTCTTTGCACTTGACCGCCTTGGGGACTGTTTGGATATGCGGAAAGTCGTGGAGCAGAAAATCATGTCTGTAGCCTCTTGAGCGTAAAACACCATCGAGCGTGAAATCGTAAACTTGTGGTTCCTGAGCGTGAAGTCGTAGGTTTGTTGCCTCTCGAGCATAGAATGCTACCGAGCACAAAGGCATCCGGGCAAGAAAAACCATAGACTTGTAGCTGTCGAACGTAAAGCCGTTAGATTCGTAGCTGTCGAGCGTAGAAAAGCTCCTTTAGCGTAGGACTGTAGATCTGTAGCCTGTGAGCGTAGAACACCATTGAGCGTGAAATCGTAGACCTGTGGTTCCTGAGCGTGAAGTCGTAGGTTTGTTGCCTCTCGAGCATAGAATGCTACCGAGCACAAAGGCTCCGGGCAAGAAAAACCATAGACTTGTAGCTGTCGGACGTAAAGCCGTTAGATTTGTTGCTGTCGAGCGTAGAAAGCTCCTTTAGCGTAGAACAGTTTGATTTATAGCTCCTGAAAAGAAAATTTCTTCGAGCATGAGGTTTGCGGATCTGTTGCTGCTGAGCATAAACTGAGCGCCACCGAGCGTAAGATCGTCGATTTGGTATCTGCTGAGCGTAAAGTCGTGGGTTTGTGGCCTCTCGAGCATAAAAGCTACCGAGCACAAAGGCATCCGGGCGTAAAACCATAGACTTGTAGCTTGCGAGCGTAAAACCGTAGATCCGTTGCTGTCGAGCGTAGAAAGCTCATTTAGCATAGAACCCGCTGAACCGTCTTGCACGAAAAAACCTTTCGAATTCGCTGACTGTCCGTCTTCCAAGGGTAGTGGGCTGACGTAGCATCCAATCATAATCAACTATTAATTGTGAGATTTGGTTAGGGTCTCGAGGGGTTCGTCCGAGGATTCGAGGAGTCGACCCGGACTGTATATATATCCCCAGCTTCCGGAAAGAAAAACTTTTTATCTGTCTTTTGTGAAAGAGAGCTTTCAACTGTTCGAGTTTTTCTTCGTTCTTTCTTCGAGCACTTCGAGTCTTTCAGAAATGGCGCCGAAACAAACCCCCTCCGCTAAGGGAAAGAGCATAGGTTCTTCTTCTCATTCTTCTGTCCCGGCGAGGGAATCTCCGGTCGGGCAAGGTGAACTTCCCTCTGAGGGGAGCATCCCGCCGACGACTAGCGCTCCCGGCTTTAGAGGTAGAACTTTTTGGGATGACACAAACGACGAAAAATCCTTCGCACACGTTGAACGTGACTGCGCTAGGTCGTCTTCTATGCTGATAGCCTCTTTTGAGAAAGATGACGCACGGAGGTATTTTCATCTTTTACGCCCATATTTCTAATGTGTCAGCGTAAAGACTCCGTATTTTCGTAGCTCTGGGCGTAAATAGCTCGGGCTACCGAAAATTGGCGTATTTCATAAAATTTGAATTTTACGTTTGTGGAGGAGACTTCCGGCGTAAGGTGACCAAATTTGTACAATCTTGGCGTAAAGCATAGACTGTCGTTTCCTTGGTCCGTGTGTTTGTGCCAGACTTGTAATGACATATCTTCTTTGCATTATCTTGCAGTTGATCTGGGTGAGTCCCCATTGGCTGAGGTGATGGGCTCCGCTGTGGGGATGCTGCACTCGAACTATCTGGAGGATCTGTCCCATATGGCATTTCCCATCTCTGGACCCCAGTATCCTGAGGGAAGGGAGCTCCTGATATCGGCCCAGGGTGAGCGAATGCTGTTGAGTATGATCAACGCCGAACCCTTGGTACGTGTAGATAGGGAGCAGTACATAAAGCCGCCTTTCCTTTTTGGGGACATGATTGATAAACAGTCACAGACGAAGCCCAAGAGGGAGCCTTGGGTTTTCCCTGCCGGGGATTTGGTCTTGTACCTGCCGACGATGTCGAGGGATTATCCCATCTCGGCCTTCTCCCATGCGACGCATCCCAGGAAGATGTCTTGGAAGCTGACTCCTGATCTTCACGGGAAGCCGGGGAAGATCTTTCATCTGAAAGGCGCTGACCAGGGGTCGTTTGTTAGTCGCCCTTCTGGCGTTGTGACGCTGTTCCGAGGACTGTGCCCGGGCAGTGTTCCAAGTGAAGATAGCTCGGTGATCCAGCCGGTCCAATTGCCGACCTTCTGCAACGACTTCATGGGTCGAGGTGGGGTATATCCCAAGGAGAATCCTCGGTGCAATGGGTGGATCGCCCCAACGAACTCCCGATGGAGATGCCTAGTTGACTGGGCCTTAAAGCACTTCCAGAGAGCGTTGGAGGGCATTGGACTATATGCCGCTGTGAGTGCGACGAGCGTCGGGCTGCCTCCGAACCCTAATTTGTTCCTGGCACTGATGGAGCGGTACATTCCACTCACCGGGACCTTCGCCACTCCACTAGGGGAGTTGGGGTTGGCCCTTCATGAGATGGCAGTTGTCTCGAGACTGCCGATGGGGGATACCCCATATGAAGAGTACGTTCCTACCAACCGGGAGTTGGGGGATTTGGACCCTCGGGTGGCGAAAGTATATCAGGAGCTGATGTGTCAGTACTTCGCGTGCACCGCTTTTTATAATGAGCCTTCTGATTTGGCTCATACCACCAAGTGGATGTCTTACCTCTTCTTCCACCGAGCCAGGGCCGCCAGGTCGGAGAAAGCCTCGGGTGGTAAGAAAGAGCCCGTGAACTGCTTGGGCGTCCTCAGTGCCCAGGTTATGGAGACTCTTATGGAGGAGGCTGAAGCTCCGGATCAGATTCTTGTGGAGGGGGTAGGAAAGTACCCGGAAGGCACTAAGGCCTGTAGTTACTTGAGGCGTTGCCGCAGGCCTATGTCTAAGGAGGCCCAGCTGGCTGGTTTCCTCTCCATATGGCGGCGTCAAGTAGTGGTGCCGGGCACCGCGTCCGCTGACCGCATTCACCGCAACATCCTGTGGCCGGCAGTGCGCCTGGTGTTTGGGGCAAGACTGGGCTTACTTTCTGCCATGGTGTACCGTATACAGGCTGGCCTGAGGGCCATGACAGATGGGTTGCTCGTTGATGAAGCTCGGCGGGAGAGCTTCCCTAGGGTGGAATTACCATACTTGTACTTGATGGGATGGTTAATTCTCCACAATTTCCGGGTTATGTCACCCGGTTCCGGTAGCAGCTCAGAGGGTATATTCCTATTGAATTACAGGGATTCCTCCTGGAATGTGAATATAGTTTTAGAATGTCGGCTGGTTTTGAACCTCAGCCATGGCTGAAAGATCCTCTATACTCCCCCTCCTGTGCATCGCAACCAGTCAGGGCTGTGGCTCGAGGATTCAGGTCGAGGGAAGACCGTTCTTTCTCCGGAGGCGTTTAATTGGTTGGTCTGTATTAGACCTTCCCATCTGCTGTATAGGAGCGAAGACCATTGCTTCTTCGAGCCCTACCTACCTAGTCGGTTCGCCAGGCAGTTCGGGTACGACCAGTTGCATGTGGGCAACGCCGTCACCAGCTTCAGGTCCAGGGGTGGACTCATTGATGGAGCTAGAGGGTGGAGATATTTTATCATGGGTTGTACGGGGGCAATTTTTATCGTGCCGGTCGTTACAACCTCCACGGAGCTGCGCATCCTTCACTCCTACGCCCAGTTTTATGTGGCGGTTAACACTTTCCACCGCGATTTTGACAGGCGTGGGAGCTTCAGGGTGACCCCTGCCAAGCCTGGGGGAAGGGTCGAAGTCCCCTCGGTTTCTTCTGACGAGGGGGTGGAATCTGGTACTCCGGATGAGCCTCTGGTGTCGTTGCCGAGGTGTGTAGTGCCTCTGCCGGCGGGGGCTCTGGTAGTCTCTTCCGGGAAGCGACGGGCTTCTGCTCCGAAGGAAGCTTCCCTTCGTAAGAGGAGGAAGGAGACGGTTGCTCGTCCTCTCCGTATTCCTGGTGTTGAGGTTCCCGGGAATGAGCCTGCATCTCCCTGTATCAGGGATGATTCTTTGGCCGGAGGTTCCTCGCCTTTCAGAGGGGGACCTTCTACAGTTCTGGCTGGCGGCGCCGGAGAGTCCTCGCTAGAGGCTGCTGTCGCTGCGGCTGCTCCAAGCAGCAGAGCGGGATTGCCTGCGTGGCCCCAACAGATGGGAGAATCTTCCCTAAGGTCAGTAGCGGGCGGAGTTACTCCTGCGTTAGCGAGCGCGCTTAGCGAGACTCCGGCTGATGAACCTCGACCGCGTCTCGGGGAAGGCTTGACCGAACTCTTGGCGATGTCGGTCGGCCCACCTCCTTCTCCAGGTATGACAGTTCGTATCGCGTCATTAAGGCGTGGCTTAGCTACATCTGCTGCAGATGCGTCGTATATGCCGTTGGCTCCGGGTAAATGTCGTTTCGATGTCTCCTCCTAGGAGGATTACCACTGTGTTTGACATTTTGCTTTCTTGTCCTCTTTTCAGGGGATGACGTCACCGGAAAGCATGGCGTTGAAGCGCCTTTCGGCTTTGTTCTGGCTCCTGGCGGTGACGTGGAGGCGCCGGATTTTGAGGCAGGAGTGTCTTCGTAGGTTAGCTCGCCCGGGGAGGTTTCGTCGTCTCAAGGGGAGGACGAACCTGTCATCGTGACCTCGCCTGTTGCGAGTATGCCGATGACTTCGATTGTCGCCATCGCACCTTCTTCGGGCGTGCCACCTGTTGAGGCGGCGGTGGCGACCTCGTCTGCAATTGTGGCCGCTCCGGGCGCTCAGTCGGGTTTAGTCGCGTTGATCGAACAGCATTCCAGCCTCGTCTACACTGGCTTAAAAACGATGATACCGCTGGTGTTGGCGAAGAACCTTGACTTCGAGCTCCTGAAGAAGACTTCTCAGCTTTCGATCGAGGTTGTCAGGGGGCTTGGCAATCTTGGAGTGGCTGACGCTTTGGAGGCGGTGGTTAATGGTTTAGAGCAACCCATTAACGAATACTTGCAGTGGACTGAGGGCAGCCTTGATGCTGATGTCCAGGCTCGGTACGACCTCATGTCTGAGCAGTTCGCTACAAAGCTTGAAAGCCTAGACAACTCTATCCAGACGCATAAGCTGGAGATGGATAGGAGAAGAGTTGTTGTGGAAGAAGCCCTTGCCGTTGAGATGCAGTGTCGATCCGAGCATGAAAGGAATGCGGCGAGGGTCTCCAAGCTGCGGGAAAAACTTGCTCGGGCAGAGGAGTGGGCTTCCCAGTCGTTGGCAGGTTTGGAGGTAGAGATTGGTCGACTGAGCGAAGCGCGACGGGATCGGGACCGTGCGGAAGCTGCCCGTACGGGCTGTCTTCGGGCAAGGGCTAATCTGACCCTTACGCATACTCCGGAGGCACGGCTGGAGCAGGCTCGCGCCGATGCTTTGGCCCTTAGGAATGAGAGGATAGCTGCACTGGAGCGGCAGATTCATGGCCTGATTACTCCGCCATCTTGATGTACCCCTTCCTATGTAATTCTGCCTTCTTCGGGAATGAATAACAGCGACTCTTTTCTGACTGTTGTGGACCCATCATTTCGGAATATAAATGACAGGTTAGGTGAGAGTGATATCAGAGGTAGTATGGACGTGATAAACTCTCCATAAACTTTTTAGCGGGACATATCTATTCAGAGGCCATGCGGACATGATAGAGTGTAACCCAACTAATTATGTTTTTTGGAAGTAGTTTTGTCAGAATCGAGGTCCTTGCTATTTTCCTCTTTGAGCAGAAGAGATTAGGCATAGTACCTTTTCAGGAATTTGCCGTTGATAGGAGTCATTAACAGATCTCCGTTGGGCTGGGCTATCCTGTAGGCGCCGTTTGAGAACGTTATCTCGATCACATAAGGGCCTTCCCATTTGGGCTGAAATTTGCCTTTACTTCTGTGAGTTAGAATCATCGGCCTTCTCACGGCTAGAACTAGCTCGCCGACTTTGAACACTCTTTCCTTTACTTTATGATTGAAAGCTTTGGAAATGAGTGCTTGGTAGAGCGCGATGCGCTGCTGAGCTTGGAGGCGTTTCTCGTCTAATCCTTCCAGCTCTTGGAGCCTCAACAGGTCATTCTTTTCTCGAGTCAGCTCACTAGTCACGGCTATTCGGAGCGACGGGATCTGGATTTCGATAGGAAGGACCGCCTCGCTTCCGTAGACTAGTGAAAAGGGGGTACAACCTGTTGGTGTCCGTACCGTTGTGCGGTATGCCCAGAGACATTCGCCCAGCTTCTCGTTCCAGTCTCTTTTGTTTGAAGAAACGAACTTCTTCAGGAGTTTGACAATGGTTTTGTTGAAGGCTTCCGCCAAACCATTAGCAGCTGGATAATATGCCGTAGAGGCAATGTTGTGTATCCGGTTATTATCGCAAAACCGATGAAACGCTTGGCTGATGAACTGAGGTCCATTGTCGTGGATTATCCTTCGGGGAATCCTAAAGCGATAAATGACATGGTGCTTGATGAAGCTGATTACGTCAGACGCCTTTACTTCAGCCAGAGGGATTGCTTCGGCCCATTTGGAAAAGTAATCTGTGATGGCCAGTATGAACCGGTGGCCTCTGGAGGAAGACGGGTGAATGGGCCCAATGATATCCATACCCCAGGCTTCGAAGGGCCAGGATGCAATCGTAGGATGTAGATATTCAGACGGTTGATGTATGAAGTCTGCATGGACCTGGCAGGCCCTGCATCATTTTGTATAGCTGATGCTTGGCACGACGGAATCTTGCTCTGACGGTTTGGTAGCTGGAGCGTCAGCCGGCGCACCTTCCTGATTTGCTCCGTCGTTGTCGAGGTAGGCCCTCCCTGAACGGGTTGCGACAAGTACCTCGTCTCTGTCTGATGTAGAAGAAGTTGTGACCATGTAGCATGATCTGTATTTGGGATTCTTCTTGGGGGTAGCCCTGGTTGCCTTGGTCTCTTCCTCGAGATCCGACACCAAATCTTGGTGAACCCACATAATCTTGCCCCGCCGGATAGTTAGGGGCACCAGGTTGTGACCTTGATCCCTAGCAGGGGGAAGGTTAACGAGGCTTATCGTTGCCCGGGAGATAGGTGTAACACCATCAGGGACCTTTTGGGGAGGCAAATTGCCAAACTGCAGAGAGATCATGTTGGCCGTGACCGTTTTCTCGGTGTTGTGCAGAGTGATGGCCTTAGCATCGATCAACCCCTGGATCTTCCTTTTTAGTACATAGCACGCCTTTGTCGGGTGGTGTACGTATCTGTGGAAGATACAGTATTTTGGGTCGTCAGTATTGCCGACCTCCTGGGGCCGCCTTAGTTCTGGGAGGGTGATCTTGCCACTTTTGACGAGACATTCGAAGATACTTGGGATATCGTCGTCGTCGAAAGAGTAGACTTCGACGGGCCTCGGAGCCCCCGGTTTCGCTTGGGCGGTCGCCGCAATCTTTGGCCTGGCCGTGTTGATTGCCAGTGCTTCCTTCCCTTTGGGACCACGATGATGGTCGCTGCCAGGGGATGACCTCTTGCTTCTGTCAGAGGCGGAGATCATGATGCCATTGTCGCGCGCCTTGCGACTGTTGTCTTCGGCGGCTACCGCCGAGAGGATGAACGAGGGCCAATCATGGAACTGATATGGTCCGGTGAACACTGAGACCACGGGAAGGAGGTTCTTCCTGCAAATGTCCACCAATGCTGAGTCTGGAACTCCTGGAGGCATCTGTAAGGTGGCCTGACGAAAGCGTTCGATGAAGATGCGAACGTCTTCCTTTTCCTTCTGCTTGACTTCGATGAGAGAGGACATAGACATGTCCATTCCTCCCTCGTAGAATCGTGTGAAGAATAGAGCTTTGAAATCCTCGAAGGAAGTAATGCAGTTGTCCGCCAAGCTACGGTACCACTGATAGGCTACTCCTGAGAGGCAGCCTTTGAACACCCGAGTGAGGAGGGCATCGTTCCCTTGTAGCAGCACCGTCATCATACTGAAATAGTTCATGTATTAGCTTGGTAATATTTTTCCCTCGAACAGAGCCATCGCCTGAGGTTTGTATTTTAGAGGGAAAGGGACCTCTTCCCATATAGCTGGGTACGGCTGGTTGATTCCCAGTTTCTTGAGCTGATCTTTGTGCTTCAAGGCATCGAACTGGGCTTTCAACTCCCGGACCGCCTGCATCGGATTTTCCATTGGAAGCGGAAGAACTGCTGACTCTTGATCTAGAGCAGGTTCTTGGCTTGGGCTGGATGGTGGCAAGTCCACCCCCACATGTATTTGAGTTGACGGAACCGATGCTTGAGCCATGGCAGTCGCGTGCTGAGTTAGCATCATCTGGTGCATATTCTCCATTACGGATTTCATTTGTTTCAGCGACGTCTCCAGGTCAGTAATGCATTGTTCTGCGTCTCCTGATGGCGATGCTCCTTCGCGTTCGTCTTCGATGGCGTAAGCTCCCATTTCTCTGGGCGTCATCGAAGGGTAAGTATAGGTCGCTGCAGAAGTCGACTCTATACTCTCGGCATCTGATCTGGGAGATCGGCGACCCCCAGCGTCGGAATCAGACGAGTACGGAGCTGGTTGCTGTGACCTTGCACGGGTGTTTTGGAATACCCCAGCTTCAGCATTCCTGAGGAGGTCTTCGAATTTTCTCTGGCTCGGAGGTCCAGAGGGAAGACGCTTTGAGCTCGACCCTCTTCTAGGTATGCGTGAAGCCATGTTCACGGACGCATACGCGTGCTCCTCTTCCGGGAAAGATTGAGAGTAGTTCAATCGGTCGAAGACCGATCGTTTTGCTTTAGAACAGTAGCAGTCAATCACAATCTTATGACTATTACAACATTGTTCCCTAGGGGGCATAATAGACATGTTGGAAGGTCCCCTCTCCTTACGCTTCTGGATTAGGCATTCGCGTAGGTCAGGAGTAGCAATTTGAGCTTGTTTTGCGCCGTGGGACTTACCCAGGCGTGATTTGGAGATTAGCTCAGACAGGCGTAAAGCTGAAGAGGTGTTCAGTCGACCGTCGTCTTCCCGCGTAATCTGGAGGATAGGCAGATTGCTTCTTCGCTGGTGTAACGGCCGAGGAGTTGAGTACGCGCCTGCTTGCTTCCTCTTGCGGAGATTACGGCGCTCATCTGGTTCGTCGTAGAGGTCAGATGTCGTCTTGCGCGTGGAGCGTGATCTGTTCTTCCGATTTTGCGTTGAGGCACCGTCGGAAGTTTTGTCTGTACCGTACGTAGCGGAAGACAGGTTCCTACGCGTGGAGCGCAGGGGATACTTCTGGGTCAGCGCTGAGGCTTTGCCCAAAGTTTTGTATGTACCGCGCGTAGCGGGAGACTGATTTCTGCGCGTATAGCGCAGTGCATACTCCTGGGTTAGCGCTGAGGCTTTACCAGAAGTTTTGTCTGTACCGCGCGTAGCGGGAGACTGATTTCTGCGCGTATAGCGCAGTGGATACTCCTGGGTTAGCGCTGAGGCTTTTCCAGAAGTTTTGTCTGTACCGCGCGTAGCGGAAGACTGAATTTTACATGCGGGGCACGGAGGGAGCGATGCTACCACCTCATTGGTCGGAGAGATCGGAGAGATCGGAGAGATCGGAGAGATCGGAGAGTCCACAGGAACGGCGGAGGATGTCTTGGGCATCCACACTTTGCGTAGCTTCCTGTTGTCTTGGACGGAGAGAGAGTGAGAGCTACCCCCAGTCCGAAGCATGTCTTCGTAGGCAGACTGGTCGAAATGAACGACCAGTGTCTTCTTCACGGTTCCTACAGATACCGCATCGTGTTGAGCAATTACTTCCTCGTCAGAAGAGAAAGACGTCCCCAGCAGAGTCGCTATCTTGTTTGTGGTATTAAACGAAAGAATGAAAGTGTATTTCAATGACAGGGTTTATACGAGACCCGTGCCCTTTGGT
This sequence comes from Iris macrosiphon, assembly GCA_036927795.1. Lineage (NCBI taxonomy): Eukaryota > Viridiplantae > Streptophyta > Magnoliopsida > Asparagales > Iridaceae > Iris > Iris macrosiphon. Next base: position 186,797,847 of record JAYESA010000007.1, on the reverse strand, counting down.
TTATAAACAAACTTGTACAATTCGATCCTATACGAGGATGCGGGAGTACAATTTATTTAATCTGGGTATAAATTGCTATAGGTGTCTGATCTGCGGTCGATCACTTTAGCCCTTGGACTACACGATGTTGAAGAAGTGCCGTGGAAGACAGGATGCAGCTTCGGAGGTTGCGAAGGAGGGTGGATGCGCGATGCTGAAGGTCGTCGCTCCCTATTCCTTGCCTGAGCTCTGTATTCTTCTCTCTCTCTCTCTGTCTCTCCCTCTTGATCTCCGGTTCGGTGACCTTGTTCGATCCTTCTTTCAAAGTTTCGAGCTTTGATCTGATATTGGTATTCTTGGCCAAATTTTCCGACCTTGTTCCCCATTGACAGGGGCCTCTATTTATAGAGTCTTTGGTTACAGTGACCACTCCGTTGGTATAGCAACCGAGGAGTAGACAGTAGAGCACCCTTTTACACAACGGTTAAAGTAACCAATGCCTGCGTAATAATGACCTTTTGAGTGAGCAAGTGACGCGCGTCCAACTAAGGGGACGAAACACGTATATCTGCTTCGGAGATCACGGCGTAAAAGCCACGTAGGTAGGTATTCCTTGTGTAGAAGAGGTTGGCGTAGAAGCCAAATGTCTGTCACCTTGGCGTAGAAGCCAAATAGGCATAGAAGCCGAGTAGGCGTGGAAGCCGAGTAGTCGTAGAGACTGAGGGGGCATGGAAGCCGAGCAGGCATGGAAGCCGAACAGGCATAGAAGCCGAGTAGGCGTGGAAGCCGAGCAGGCATAGAAGCCGAACAGGCATAGAAGTCGAGTAGGCGTGGAAGCCGAGCAGTCGTAGAGACTGAGGGGGCGTGGAAGCCGTAGGAGCACAGATCCTGAATGGGCGTAGAAGCCGCTGCGTACCGTGCCAGGGTGCTGATGTGGACGTTTTTAGCCGGAATTACGGCTTTTGGAGATCAAATCTTTGGCAGAGATTTGCCATCATCCTGTGCATTAAATGCGGAGACGTGCCTTGAGGGGAAACTGTCACCGCTCTGTACGTTTTGACGGAGGGACGTGCCTTGAGGGGACACTGTCACCGCTCTGTGCGTTTTGACGAAGGGACGTGCCTTGAGGGGACACTGTCACCGCTCTGTGCGTTTTGACGGAGGGACGTGCCTTGAGGGGACACTGTCACCGCTCTGTGCGTTTTGACGGAGGGACGTGCCTTGAGGGGACACTGTCACCGCTCTGTGTGCTTTGGCGGAGAGACGTGCCTTGAGGGGACACTATCACCGCTCTGTGCGTTTTGACGGAGGGACGTGCCTTGAGGGGACACTGTCACCGCTCTGTGCGTTTTGACGGAGGGACGTGCCTTGAGGGGACACTGTCACCGCTCTGTGTGCTTTGGCGGAGAGACGTGCCTCGAGCCCTGTACGAAGCGCAGCTTTTGACGTGGCAGGCGGTTTGTCTTCTGCGGAGCGTAAAACAGCCCATGTTTGCCTGTGTAAAACAAGGCAGCGTGTTCTCTTTGCACGCGAAAGAGCGGTTTACGCCGGGGGATTTTAGTAAGCGTCGGTTTGGTGATATTTTAACCAAATCCTCTGTATTAAATGCTGAGATCCGCCATCATACTATGGAGCGCGTCTCGAGGGGTCTGCCCCCGTTCCCAGCCGTCGTTTGGGTAGCTGTGCAGCACTTTTTGTCAGGAGTCAGAAGTCAGGTTTACTGCGTGACTGGACAGTTTATTTTTGGGATTACGAAGCGTTCCTCGTACGCTTTAACGCTGCTTTGAGAGCGGCTGGGTTTTACGCCATGGAGGCGATGAAGAACCCTGTTTTACGCTGGATGGCTCTGAAGGCCTCTGCTTACGCTGCTCTGTATCAAGACGCTGTGTAGATCTTCCAAGCATTTTTTTCATGCTTCTACAATACTAAGACGGTGGAAGAGTACAACGCTGAGTTCATTCGTCTAAGTCACTTCGCTCCAACATTGATCCCGACAGAAGAAGAGAAGGCTGAGAAATTCCTCGACGGACTAAACATTGAGCTACAGAAATTAATTGGATCCGTTGCACCTACCTCGTACTCTGACGTCCTTGCTGCAGCACGACGCATTGAGCGCGTCCTCAGGAGAGAGACTAGTCTGAAACGGACTTCCACTTCAGCACTACAAGAAGAAGTTACAAAAAGACCTCACGTACACCAGCCACCAGAAGCACCTCCACAGACAATACCTGTTTGTCCATATTGTCACCGGCGAGGTCATATAGAGAACAAGTGCAGACGGAAAATGAGATTATGTTTGGCTTGCGGATCCAGTCAGCATTTACTGAGGGAATGCCCTGAGCGTCGAGACAGAGCACCAAAGGGTAACCAGCAAGCGTTACCAGTACCGAGGTCAGCCTCTCCAGCATTGGAAGCACCGCAAGCGGAAGTTCAAGAAGTCCTACCACTAGCTCCAGCAGGGTATCAGCCGAGGCCACCCTTGATACCCCAGAAAATACTCTTCCAGCAGGCTCAACAGCAGAAGAATCGACTGCAAGGACGCGAACAAGGTTTCGCCATGACCGTGGAGGACGCGCAGACTCTTGGAGTAGCTAATGTGCGTAAGTGATTCGTAGTTATCCGTTTCTAGTCTTGTTGTAGTTCGTGCCCGTTGGTTCGTGACCTCAGCCCCAACCTAGTAATTTGTAACTTGTTAATAACCTGGTTTTCATAAAAATTGTAGTTCTTTTGCTTAACTAGATTTTCTCTGAAAGTGCATAACTTTTATTGTTAGGGAAAACGGTATTTCCCTAAGTATCTTGTGCTGTGTTTTCAAACGATGCTTGCGACCGCGTCATCTCTGTTGACCGGTTATTCTTTGATTGCGAGGACGCAATCCTCTTAAGGGGGGTAGATTGTAAACCCCCTGATTTTTTCAAAATTTTAAAAGACTGGATTTTTCACAATTTTCTGGAATTTTCTGAGATTTTTCTGTAATTTAAAAACAGGATTTTAATTATTCCATGATTTTTAAATGATAATAAATGATATTAAAATATTATGAAAATAATATTTTTTTGTGTAAAATGAAAAACTGGACTTAGGATAATTTTTCTGAAATTTATTGGGCCTCGGACCTAATTTTTAAATGCCTAAAAAGTATTTAAGTAATTATTTAATTATTTATTTATTAATTTACTGTTATTTATTTATTTAATATTATTATTATTAGTATTATTGTTTTTATTTGCCCCTGCCCATTTTCGCAGCCCGGCCCGGCCCATTGGGCCCGAGCCCTAGCGGGTCGGGTCGGATCCGCCAGACCCGACCCGACCCGACCCGGCTCCCCTCACTCCCCACGACCCAGCCCCACGACCGCGTCCGGCGCTGCGCCGCCCGCCACTCCGCCCGGGCCGCCCGCCCGCGTCCCATGCCGCCATGACCGCCTCGTCGACCGCCCGTCTCGGCCTCCCCAACCGCCGCCACCGCCTATTAAAGCCTCCCTCCTCCTCCGTCGACCCCCCACCACCTCGCCTCCGGCAACCCCACTCCGCCCAGCCGCCTCGCCCCCACCGCCGTCGCCCTCCCCACCGACCACCGTGCCGTGACGCCCCGCCGTGCAGACCCCGACGCAGCCCAGCCGTCGTCGAGCGCCGTCGACGACAGCAGCAGGCCGCAGCAGCTCGAGCAGCGCCGCCGCGCCGCCTCCAGCTCCGCCGCGAGTCCGGCCGCCGCCTCGCCGCGCCGTCCCCCTCCGCCTCAGCCCGGCCGCCCAGCGCCACCCCTCGTCGGAATTCCCAAACCCTAACCCTAATTCGAATCCCCGAATCTGACACGTGTCGGACACGTGTTGGACACGATCCAGACCCCGGTTTTCGGGTCCCCTTCAGGTACTTGTAACTTTCACCTCGTAGCTCTGTTTTCGATTCCGTAAATTGTGTTGCGAAGCCTGTATGACCCTCTCGGTGCCCGGACAAACCGTTCGGGGCATCGCGTCATGTGGTGATCGCACACCGCGATCCAAAAACAGGAAAAACCAGACCCTGTTTCACCCCGGAACTGAGTACGCCCCGCCAAACGGGACGACTTGGTCGTGCGCGGTCTTCACAGATACGTGCGCGTTGTCGATACGGACGTGTGGAATTTTGCAGAAGCTGATTCGGGTATGCGTGCACACCGTAATCAACGCGTATCCGCAGACATCGCCCCGTATCCGTACTTTTTGAAACGCGTCCTAACTTTATGTACACACGTCGGATCGAGACGAAACTTGCGCCATCGGACTCGTAGCAATACGCTGGTCCTGTGGGTCAAGTTTGGTTCGATTCTGAGAACGTTGACGAAATCGCGTGTCGTGGGCCCCACATGCCCCGCTCGACGGACGATTTTATGATCGGCTCATCGGAATCCAATTCTGGAAGTTCCGTTGGGTTCATATCATCGTTCCTGACCTGTTGACACTAAGTTTGGTGAATTTGGAGACCTTTGACCCTGACACATTTTTCGGTGCAAAGCGGACTCACATGTGGACCCCGTCTTGACCCGAAACTGCCGTTTCTGTCCTTGTCTCCAAATTGGACTCAAGAACAGGCGTTTCTAGCTGATTGATATTTTTTGGATCTGATGGTGATTTTTGTTTCAGCAACCGGAGTGCCGCCTGCAAATCCAACTGAAGTCAGAGCCGAAATTATAGCCGGAACCACAGGCAAGTGTACCTTGCCAAACCCTGCAGCCTGCTATTTATTTTTCTTGACTTGTTTATACAACAGTGGGCAAGTAAAGCTTGCCATTAGCAGTAATTCCTGTTCTAGAACTTGCCTGAATTCTTGTTTAAATGCATATAAACCTGTTTAACTGTTAAAACCCAGGACCGAGTGGCGTACTTAGCATCCGATTACCAGTCGGGTGCCAACTCCGTACGCGGAGTTGTGTAACGTCACATAGAGATGGATATCGAGACCCGATAATGCTCGTACTTGTCTTATCAAGTACTCCAGAACCCAGGACACTTGACACTATTCATGAGACAGAGTCTTCCTGAGACATTCATGGTGATTCTGTATAGGATACAGGACTTGACAGTGATATATTATAGACAATATGACTAGTTGCATTAGCTATAATCCCGCTGACATGGACATGAGATGTTATGGTCATGATACGCGTGATTATATTGGGTGGGGAGACACACACATGCTACAGGTTGATGTTATATTATGCCGGCGTCTTAAGTCTCACTACGAGCTAGACAACTACATGATATCACTGCTACCCGGCTCCCCGACACAGAGCTTGTAGTAGTTTCAGCCTGAGTTCTTGTCACGACCCGCACCCGGTGTAAGGGTACTAGTCGGAAACAACGCCCAGCCTACGCCGCAGAATCGGCGGTAGAACGCTGTCTAGATAAACTATCTAACAATATAATGAACCACCAATAATGATAGTATACTCAATCACAGAACTAAGGTGGAAATGAGCACGAATCAGATAAAGAATAGAATAGTCACAATACAACTCATGAGTCTAAAATAATACATCAATGAGTCTGAAGAAAATTACAGAAATATGCTGAAGACAAATCCAGTTCAAAGAATACTACAAAACTATAAAGCTACAACTCCAGGGTCAACTGTCTCAGTTGGGATAAGTCCCTCTTGAGCCAGGGTCTCAGAATCTAAACCCACAACATCCTGGGGTCCATAATAGGTAGGGTACTCCTCAGTGTCATCTGGAAAAATATATCCAGTCAGGAAAGGAGCAGAGTACAACCCTAACAGCAGTTCTCAAATAATGATAAAAACTATGTAACAGTAAGTAGTTGTGGATAAACAAGATGCATAAATAGATACAAGAATGTATAGACAATAAGGAAATACTGGAAAGAAATACAATAATGAACAATATGCTGATGGAACAAGAATACTAATGACTAAGTGTGTGAGTACTAGCTTTAACATGTGATCGGCTTGGGAACTTGCACAAGAGTATGATGGCCTGGCTGATTATACGTGCGGTGTATGATCAACACTCACAAGGAACAAGACATGCACAAGGAGGGTATGATCACATATCTACACTAAAATACTCCCCACCCCGACTGGTATAATAGATCCAACCACGGTACGTTATGGCACTAGATTCCCCAAGAAGATAGCTAGTCTCCCCGAGAATCGGTGTCTGTACATGTACAAGATAACCAATGAAACAATACTTGCACCATATACACCATATACCAAGGAATAACATCTCATGACGAGATCCGGATATACCAATCCGTGTAACCATAGTGTCAAGAGAACATGTATATCTACACTAGATACAACGAACATAGAGGATATCATAAATGAGAAACTATCAGAGAATGTACTCGCCTGAAGTCCAATGAACAGTCTCACAAATGTCTGACTCGGTGCCTCGAAGACCTAGACATGGAATACCACATTAATACAAGGTCCCGGAAAGAGAACAAGTCAAACTAGGCAACTTCTAGGTCAATAAGTCAATTCTAAGGTAAAAGTCAACTATGGTCAACTCTAAAGTCCACTAAAGTCAAACATGGTCAAACCCAAAGTCAACCTCACAAGACATCTATAAAATAATATAGAGATAAACTACAATAATTTAGGAATCAAATTAGATTCAAAAAGAACTCACACAAAGTATACTAATAATACAATTAATATATACCCTAAAATAATATATACAACCCAACATTTATATAAATAACATAATATATTATTACAATTATTATTCCTCACAAAACACATATATATACATATATATATATACAATTATAATATATAATATATACATTAAATCTGTCAAAGCGTCATTGAAAAACAGTGAATAAAATAGGATTAAATCAAAACAGTTTAAATAGTGACAGTCGGGACTGTCACCGAAGGACTGTCACCGAAACCCAAATAATAAACTGTCACTGCTTTGGTTTTCGCTGACAGTTAAACTGTCGCGGAAAAGCGTCGCAGAAAAGCTGCTGTTTCCCGCTGCTGCAATTAATGACAGGTTTGTCATTAATTGCCCGAAGGCTACAGCGGCTGCTATTAGTCGGCTAATTAATGACAGTTTTTACTGTCATTAATTCACTGTCACTAAAACAAGTTATATATATATAATTATATATATAAAAACAGAATATATAAAACAATATATATATATATATATATATATATATATATATATATATATATATATATATATATATATATATATATATATATATATATATATATAAACAGAATATATAAAACAGTATATATATATATATATATAAACCATTAATACAAAAATGTACATATATATATTAATATACACATAAACTTATACCTTCAAATATTTAACAAAGAACATATAATTTACATGGCTAGAAGCACACCTAAAATATTTACATTAATATCCAAATAATTACATAATAATTATAAATAATATAATTACACAATTAAACATACAAATATATTTTATAAAATATTTTATGTATAAATTATATTATTTAACAAGTAGTAACATATATATTTGCATGCAAGAAAGCTACATATTATATTGTACATTATATTAGCACACCCAAAATATAGATCTATGCTACAATAATTACTATAATAAATACACAAAATAAATATTTAATATCCATATATATATACTAATTATAAATGAAGAATTGAACCACAATTAATTAGATCTATACAAAAATACACACAATTGGAGAGTATCTCACCGTATCCCACTAGATCTAGGATACGCATGCGACACGAGTCCAACACACAACTAAATGTACCCCGAAGGACACAAACAGATCACAAATAATATTTATGAACAAATCAAAGCGTCAAAAGTAGATCTATGTGTCCGTGTCAAAATACGACATGTTCAAAGCCCCGTGTCGGAGAAAAAACCCCCAAATGACACGTATCACCAAATAGTTGGGATACGAACCACAAGTATCCCAATATGGACACGACACTAGCCTCAAACACAAATCTCATGTCCAATTGATCTATAGGATCAATTGACACACAAAAAAAAATATAAATTCGGAATTCCAACAAAATTGACACAAAAAGCACCATAACTTTCTCCATGGGTCTCCTATGAACACAAAACAAAGTCCTATGGGTAGTACATACATATAGGTTGATTTTACATGATTAAATCTCAGATTTAGAAGCTATTTAAATGGGAAAATCTGAATTATACCTATTGGGAGATGGATTTCCAATGAAACCTCCAATTGAGATGAACTTGCTTCCAAATTGTAGATCCTTGCTCCTCTTTGTAGATCCTTGCTTCCTCCTTCTCTAATGGTGAATTGGAAAGAATTTGGAATGAATTTGGTAGGGAATTGGATTGGGAATGGAGGAAATTTGGTAGTGGGAGAATTCTAGATCTAGATTTGGAATGAGATGAGAGGAGAGAGAAATTTCCCCCCCTCTTTAATAGGCCGGCCATAGCCCCTCCCCCAAGCAATTGTAAAATGTCCAATGTACCCCTTGGGGCCTCTCATGAAGAAATAATTAAGGAAGGAAGCTTCTAGTCTAATCATTTAATTAATTTAATCCATCTTCTTAACCATGGGCTTTCTAAATGGGCCAAGTCTAACTAATTAATTCATGTTGGTCCATGGGTCCAAACTAAACTAGTTGGGTCCACTAAAATAAGTCCAAAATAATTAAATAATATCTAACAACAATTAAATAATACAACAAAAATTATTTACCATGCACAATATTTATTTAAATAGGAAATTACTAAAATACCCCTTTTTCTAAAATGTGGTAGTGACAGTTCTTGTACTGCTCTCATGTTGCATATCACTTAGCTGGTTACCTAGTTTACCCTATTGCTTATCTATTGCTGCACTGCATTTATTTGGCTTGTATTTTTTGTACCTTGCTGTCCCCTGAGGACCTGGATCCGGATGATGTCCCCAGGTATAGCCGAAGAGATCCATCCAGAGCTACACCGTACAGGAGCACTTCCAGGAGCGGTACCAGGACCCGAGGACGAGATCGTACCAGATGACTTCTCTTGAGCAGTGGCTGTATGTAGTCAGTTATTCTATTTCCAGTTGATTTTTTCTATCTATTTGCATTGTTGTACCAGACATATTCTCGGATTATTTTCCGAGGAATTTATTGAGATTTGACAGTTATTTCTATTTGCATTACTCTGTCTTTTAATCTGTGATTATCTGTTGTGGATGAGAATAGAATAACCCGTGACTTGTAACATTGGATCTATTTCCTGTTAGACTACAGCTTAAGCATGTCCTGATGGATCCATTAAATTGTGTTGTCCATCGGTGCGTGCTGCTGGCCATTGCCGCGTGTCCAGTCCCTCGGCATTTTTGGGACTGGGGCGTGACAACTACGGTTTAATTTAACTGACTCTTACGTTGGTTTCCTCCGTATGTTTCAAATTAATTTTAAATGATAGATTTAAATATACGTGTTATCTCTGTTTTAAAAAAAAAATCTAAATCTCTATTTAAAAATAGGTTATTTTTTAGATTTGTTTTTAAAAATAGATTTTTTTTTAAGATATATTTGTTTTTAAAAGTTAGATTATTTCAAAATATAGGTTATTTTTACAATTAATATTAAAATATATATTAAATTAGCATTAAAATTAAATATAACAAAAATATTAAAGTTAGTATTAATATTAATATTAATATTATATTAATATTAATATTTAATTTTAACTCCCAGTCCGAAGGTTCTACGGAGGAATCCGTTAAATCTATTATTTAAATTTCTAGACCAAAGGCTAGATCAATGCGCCTACCACCACTTAATTTCTCCATGGGGTATAGACAGTTCGAACCCGCAACCGCCTGGATAAAATGTTTCGATCTTAACCATTAGACTTTGACCTCATTGACAATATATATATATATATATATATATATATATATATATATATATATATATATATATATATATATGATTCATAGTTCTATCCTTTTGCGTCAGGAGAAAATCTAAAAACATAAAAATAAAAAAGAGTTTTATTGACCGTGACTGAATTCTATTTGAACAAGTAAGTTTAGGTCAGGTCACGGAAAGTAAATATTATACCTTTGAGTCAGCAATTTTTATTGGTGAAATCCAAAAACTCCAACAACCAAAATAACTCTAGCCTTTTAAAATCAATAGTCACTAACCGACTAGATCCGAACCAACGAACTATAGTTTGCAGTATCGACCAATTTTGATCCGATTCGATACGATCGATATCCATACAGTTTAACATGTCACGATCAATATTCGATCAATATCCAATAATGATTGATATCGATATTGGAATCTCATTTTCGGTCAATTCAACAATAAAAATTGAATAAAAAACTAATTTTTTTTGACTTAATTCTACTTTATTTATCCATATTCATGATGTATTTCATATTTTTTTCATAACGTACAAAATTTTCAACTTTTGATGGAAACCGTCTTTTCCTAACGGTCAACTCGTTTGACTCATTTTTGTTGGACGAAAATACCATTGTCTTCTTTTCTCTCCTTGTTGCAGGTCTCCGCTCCCCCGTCCTCGTCGCTCGCAAGGAGAGGGGGAGAGCAGCAGCGGTGGCGGGAAGGGGGGGAGCGGCAGCGGCAGCGGCGGCGACGACAGGCTGCCCGCGGGGAAGGGAGGTGAGAAGAAAGAGCAAGAAAAAATGAGGAACATTTTGATAAAAAAAATTTGTCAAAGCAGTTAACCGTCATCACTGAACGGATTCCGTTAGAAGTGAAAAGACTTGTACATTATGAAAACAATGTGGGATGCACCCATAATATAGATAAATAAAATAGAGGGTAAGTCAAATTTTATCTAAAAAAAATTAATCAACAAGAATGTAAAAATATATTAAAATTGTAAAAGTATGTAAAAGTATGTAAAACCTTTTCGATGACATGTAAACAATTGACAAGGTTAACTTACTATTTCGTTCAATTTTAAAATTATAAAAAAATTATAAATATTTTAATATTTTGATCCGTAACTATCGATAGCTTCAATTATAATACTTATAAAAATAGTCTGATACCAATTCCAGTATCGAAACTTACAATGAACATGCGTTCATGTACATGGCTGGATCAGGTAATATATCGCAAAATCTGGCGTTATTCAGAAATATTAACAATTTAAACGTGTGCAAAATATCGTTCCAAAATGTCACGCAATTCCGTTATTTGTGCGCAGAGTACTTTGCAGGTGAGTTCAGCATGTTTACCCACCTTTTTTTAATAATCCTCCTCTAATAGTATGATGTCGGCATGTGCTTGACAATGACTACTTTTACCACACCACACCACACCACACCATACTTGGGAGAGTAAGAAAATTCTTACTTATATTGGATAATGGATCCTCCCGGTCTTCCTCCACCACCAACTGTCATGATTAAGGTTTCTAATCAGATCTAGAATTAGGATAAAGAATTAGCATCAAGGACTAGAAGGTTTCCATATGAGAACCAGGCATCAACATCACCTTTATCACAAAGGCAACCAATGTGATATTTCATAAAAAGGTGGAATTCGAATTCCCTGATACCAATATCTGTTAACGGTCATTAATATCGATACAAATAAAAAAAAATTTATTTCTAGTGACAAATATCTCCTGCTTATATTCAAGAAATCGGAAAACATTTCAGAGAAAAATTATAATCGCAAAGACAAAAATTTACGTGGATCGGCCAAGATGCCTACTTCCACGGACGAGAGTGATTCGGTTCCACTATGAAGAAGAAAATAAATTACAATTGCTCTCTAAACACTTCTCTCCTTTCTCTCAAGAGTTCTCTACCACAAAGATAAAGAAGAAGAAAACTCTCTCAAAACTTTTGTGTTGAACTTATTTAACAACTTTTGTTCTCTTATGTTGAACTTATTCAACAATCATTGAACACAATTGATATATCTCTATGAGAACCTTTAGACCCCCTTTATATAATATGCCACACGTCCATGTATAGAATTTCAACATTTTTAATATATATATATATATATATATATATATATATATATATATATATATATATATATATATATATTATATATATATATATATATATATATATTATATATATATATATATATATATATTAAAAATCCAATATATATATTCAAAGTCAAAGATATTTACCATTTATAGATTTTTAATAGATATATGGGAAGCCTACATAATGTTTGATTCCTATGCCTACATAATGTTTGATTTTTATTTATGGACATATTATATAAAGGGCCTAAAGGTTTTCCTATAAATATCTCAATTATCCTCAATGATTGTTGAATAAGTTCAAAATAAGAGAACAAAAGTTGTTGAATAAGTTCAACACAAAAGTTTTAAGAGAATTTGTTTCTTCTTTTTCTTTATCATTGTGGTAGAGAGTTTTTGAGAGCAAGGAGAGAAGAAATTTCACACTTGTGAACTGCAGAGAAACTTGTGTCGAAGAGCACACAATAGAAGGCGCTGATCACTGCTCCAGCCAAGGCGTCTGTTGCCGCTCCCACCAAGGACCTGCCCAAAGTCTGAACTTGTCTTGGCCCCTCCAGATGATCCTCTGGTCCCTGGGGAGGTAGTTGGAATGATGCGCCTCAGAGAAGAGAATGATCTTGTTGTGCCATGTCGAAGCAACGACAGCACCACTGTGAGACTCGTCTCACTGTTATAGTATATGTACCTGATATACGCGTGTTATACATGTATAGCTCATTTATTGTTTAATTATTTACATCTTGCTTTATGCCAATCATGCATTGTCTATGTTGTTTTTGCAAGTTTTCCCTTAGTTGCATGATTTGGACCGTTGGTCCCTTATTTTTCATGTGCATGACTGTAATGAAACCGGGAGAGGGCATGGATTATGATCCAATGGCCTAAAATCATTCTCTTGGCTATATAAGCAAATATTTTCTCTTTTCTTTACTTTTTCTTTCCTTTTATTTCTCTTTCCTTTTTCATTTCTGCAGCCTTCACCGAGAGCAGTCGAGCTTGGCCTTGGTTGTAAACTCCCTCAATAATTTTTTAGGTAGACTGGGTATGGTGAGAATTTTGGTTTAGCTTCAGATTGTTTAAGTATTAGAAATTAGGGTTATGAAGACTGGTTCTTTAATTTATACTCTTGGTGCACCTTACCGTTGCTACAATATTTAGAGCACAACAATAGCCTTTACTTTCCAATAAATTTTGCACTCTTGACCTGACAAGCCAACCTAGGCGCTAAACATTTTTGTCACTCACAAACATACTCCCATGTGCTCTATTTTAATTGTACAACTTTTCAGTCACAAAAATTAATTCTTTAATCCTATGCCTTGTACCTATGTCGTTGCCATCGATTTGGGGACACAAAATCAACATGTTTTGCCTAATCAATTAAAGAATTCAAGACTAATACCAAGCCTACACCGTCCATGATATTTGTGTCACTCCCAATTGAGACCCTATGTACACATATGACACAATATTTATTTAAATTGGTGAAACCGACTTAACCTAACCCCAACTTAACCCTCACACCCAATTATGGGGCTCATATAAAACACCCAACACCCTCTCCATCGTACAAAACACCAAACATAAATTTTCCACATCAAATTTTTACTCTTTCTCCTTCATTTGTAAACCCCAAATTTTAAGGGACTCAAATGCAAAGGGGTTGTTAGGTGTCACACTCCTATTGATGCAAATCGAATGGAGAAACCCCCATCCTCATGTGATCGGTCACCTAACTCTCTCTCTCTCTCTCTCTCTCTCTCTCTCTCTCCCTTGTATAGTACTATTCGCTTATGCTAAATCCTAGCCCTTGATTCAATCCCCCCTATCACAACCACACATTATCCATATTTTAACACACACATCCCCCAATCCCCATGTGGCCAGCCCTAATCCCTAGAAAAATTTCTCTTCCTCATCTCACTCTCTCTCTTCCCCTCCCTCTCTCACAGCCGAACTCCATTCTTCTTCATTATTCTTCTTCTCCTTCTCCTTGCCATTCTTCTTCTTCACCTCTATTTTCTGCATCTTCTTCTTCTTCCTCACCTCCCCACCACCACAGCCAACACCATCACCACCAGACCACCCCCCTTCAGCCGACACACCAACTGCCACCACCACCTTCATCACGCCAACACCACCATTGCTGCCACCTTCAGCCGACACAGCAACTGCCACCACCACCTTCATCACGCCAACACCACCATTGCCGCCACCATCAGCTGCCACCAACACTAACACGACCTTACCACCATCAGCCACCTCACGACACCACCACCACTAGCAACCACCACCATCTTCCCCCCGTTCGATACCAACACAGCATCACCACCACCATCAACTGTCGCTGCCACCTCCATTACCATTCTCACCCCCACCGAGCACCACCCCCCCACCACTGTCGATATGAGCACCAGTACCACCGACAGTGGCCGCAGCAACACCGCTACCACCACCCGCAGCCGCCACCTCTGGTATTACTCCTCGCTTATTCTCCTTCTTCATTTATTTTGTAACTCTTCATATTCGTTAAATGAAACCCTAGTTAGGATTTAGGTTCCCATGAGCAATACTTGTGAACACTTTGTCAATATCCGTGTTTAGTTTATATCCAAGATTAATAGCATTTATATATATATATATATGTGTGTGTGTGTGTGTGTGTGTGTGTGTGTGTGCGCGCGCGCGTGCGTGAAATGCATGAATGATGAGGATGTTGTTTAAATAAATTTCGGTTCGGTAGCTTTGATGTTATGATTGAGGATGAGTATGTGAACATTATGCGTATTTAGGGGTGACAACTAATTTGGGTTTATGCACTTATATCTATGATTACAGGGATGACATGGGTCGAGGATGAACATTATTTATAGATGACCAAAATCACACTTGACGAATATTAGTGTTTGAGGATATTATTTGAGGACGTTATGCTCTTCGATGTTTCGTATTTATCATAACGTTTCCCTAGTCAACTTTGGTCAACCCTCTAGTTAGTACCTTAGACGTGAGTTTTGTAACTAAGACAAATCCTATGTTAGTTCATGATGTCAACTCTTCTTTAAGATAGTTTCGAACTAGATTATTAATTAATTTATATATCATCTCTAGGTACTTTGGGATCCTCGGACTTGGACGTTGTACCGGAGCCCCGCCTTCAGCATCCGGATCCAGGCAAGTGTACTTTGTCATTCTGTAACTCAGTTCCAGTTTTACTTATTTAATTCATCTATACATTATGTGTTCTTTGAATCAAAATCGTTGCTTAGCCTTCGGATCATATCAGGGTACAAACGTTCGTCGGTAACATCTAGTATCGATTGTTAAATATTTCTTGATACCTTTATGTACATACTTTGTTATATCGTAATCCTAGGACACATTCAGACACTGTCATCGTGCCAGACTTCCTGTATCCTGATATTGTCAGCTTGACCAAAACCTGTGATGACTATAGGATCACGATTGGTGTCAGTTACTTCAGTATGACGAGACTGTTAGATAGAGGTTCAGGCTCAGCGAACTGCGGATGCGTCTTGTTGACCGCATTGTGAGGGAAAGATAGTTAATAGACGCTTGGGCTACTTCGCATGCAATATATATATAGATCTTGTATCCGGAGTCGTAGTACTTACTGTGTGACTCTGTGCTTGGAGCTACGGGTATGCACCGTGTGTCTTTGTGCCTCGGAGCTACGGGTTTATATTTGGAAGCTCACGTGTCAAACGTTGTCTTCAAGTTGTAGCACATATTTTCTTTCTATTTTACTATGGCATATTATTTTTGTACCTTGTTACGTCCCTCTGAGGACTTGGTTTCCTTCCAGGCATAGGCGAGGAGGACTACCCGGAGGAGTATGGACCGGGTGTATATCCAGGAGCAGGACTTGTAGCAGAGGACTAGATCCTTCCCGAGGACTTCGCTTGATCACCGTTAGTGACTTCACCTTGTGTCCGGTATCATTATCTAGTTTACAAATATCGACCCTAGTTATCTTATTGCTTTCTTTCATTCAGTACTTGTAGTAGCGGATTTGTTCCCGTGTGACCCTATCCGTTTTGTATGATGATACATTTCCAGACTTATTTTCTTTCTGCATATTAGTAGACTTGTTTTCTCTATGTGTTTAATATCCTTATGTCTGTGGATGAGATTAGTTATATTGCTTATGTTTAAATATTGGGTTATATTATTGTACTTTACAGCTTAGGTGCACTCCAACCGGTCCATTAGATTGGGATGCCATTCGGAGTGTACCCGCTGGCCAATGCTACGTAGCTCAGTTCCTTATATTTGGAACTGGGGCATGACATTGGCCGTGGGTAACCTTGGTAGTATTAGGCTAGAACTTGACTGTAGGCAAGTACATATTGCCAACCGAAGGAACAACCTTGAATCTTGCTTTGATTCTTAGTATTACTTGTTTAATTACTTGATATATTTTATTTGGTTAACTCTTAGAACTTGTCTTCATGATGATTTTGATTTTCTTGTATTGTTGCTCATGGAGCCTAAGAACAACAAGTCGGAGAATGCAAAGTTGGCATGAGAATTCATACGAAAAGTACGGAGGGAACTCGTTCCATTGAGCGCACCTGTGTGTGTGTGTCACAAAATCCTTAGAAAGTGCACCAAGATATGTTGAGTATTCTATGCACACTTATCTACTCCTACGTACATTTTGCATTATGGCAATTCCTTTAAAAGTACGCCAATCCTACTTGGCGCACTTTTTGAATGGGTCTACAAAGTCATCAAGAACGTGCGCCATTGCTAGAAAAGCCAAGTTGGCGCACTTTGCAGATATTGTATAGTTGGTGCACTTTGGTAAAAAAAATTACCAACGCACTTTGTCGTTTCTGGAGAATGATGCACTTTGTTGTGTGGCACACTTTGCTGTGTGGCACACTTTGTGGTATTCTTCCGAGACGACACACTTTGTAGCCTTTCTATTACTTAATGTCGACTAAGCAAGGACTTCTGACCATTCTCGAGAATTGTGTTCTCGACTGCAGAGTCATCTCGACTGATGTACCATGTCTTGAGATTTGTGTTTTGTCTTCTAGTGATCCCTCTTCTGCTTGTTTCTGCGCCAATGATAGAAATGTGCCAAGCTCCTGGCTCGCGCACTTCTATCATTGTGCTCCAAGTCCTAGAGTGCGCTTTAGTATGAATTTTGTGTCATCCTTGCTCGGAGCAATTTTGTATCAAAGTGCGCCAGAATTGCTCGGACTAGATTTCTGCGCCAAAATTATTTTTGGCCATTTGTGCGCCAAAACCCGTTTTGGTCAATTATGCGCCAATGGTGGCTTTTGGCCCATTGTGCGCAGATGTTCTTCTTGCCTGATTTTATGTGCCAATCCCTGAATTGATGATTTATGCGCCAGTATGCAAGTATTCTTTTAATATGCTTAACTCTTGATGATTCGTTGGTTCTCTTTTTTTTGTTAATCCTGGTTATTCCCTGGACATGATATTCTTGATATAGATCCTGATTTTCTGACATGGTTTAGTGATTGTACATTATAACTGAACCTCTGAATCTTGACATGGAACTGATAAACCTGACCTGCACTGATAATCCTGATAGTGGCTCAACGTAGCGCACTCCTGACTTGCTAGAATTGAAAATGGATAGTATTGACATTGTTAATCTTGAACGCTCGACACATGACTTGTACTGATACTCCTGATCCTGATACTCCTGATAGTGGCTCGACGTAGCGCACTCCTGACTTGAGAATTCATATAACTGTCTTGATCCAGGCTATTAGTAGCACATGTATTGCATGACATGTATCTCCGTGGTTGATATTGATTATGCTTGTCAAGTTACTGTTTTGTCCTGTATCATGTCTAAGGCAAATTCCTGAGCGTCACGGTCAGAATTTCTTGATAACTTATCTAGTTTAATAATTAGAATGAATGAATTAGAAGCATCTAGAGAGATTTCTGGCTACATGCAATCCTTGTATCCTAGCGACACCTGATGGATTTGGAGCTCTTCGTCGAGAGGGGCACACTTCCATCACGCCGTCGAGCGTTGCATTTTACCATAAAAAGACTACTATACCTGATTTATTTTCCTATGTATCCTGACTTTTGGATAACCTTAATAGTCTACAGTGCATGTGACTGTATGAAAACTCAAACTGCATGTGTTAGTAACTAGGACTGTGATAACCCTAATTAGTTAATGATAGCAAGCCGTAGGGAATGATTGACCGTGACTGCTGTCACGCCCTGATTCCGAAGAATCGATAGTCGTCCCCCGGGCGTGACGTCGTGCGTGCCTAGGTTGCGCATCGCACAAGGCTAAGGTATTATATATATATATATATATATATATATATATATATATATATATATATATATATATATATATATATATATATTCAGAGTACGCAGATAATTGAAACACAATGTTGAAACATGTTAAAGTTCTCTTTATTGGTAATGAACATATTTTATAAACTCTTGAACGAGTTAGATAGTTGTCGCACGGGCTTACAAAAGTGGACGCAAAATGAGATAATCGTCCTGTACATTACATATCTTTACTAAAACTTTAAAATGCTATAGACACCTTCGGACGAAGCTATCGCCTTTCCACGGAGTTGCATAAGTTATGTGCACGAGCTCCTGGATCTTGCAAAACATACTTCAAGGGTACGAACTGGATGTGCTGGTATGTGGACTGGATTAGGAAGTCGCTTTGCTTCTTGCAGGATCTCCTTGGTTTGGGGAACCTGTTGCAACGAGGGTAAGTACATCAAAATACTCTAGTGAAGGCGAGCTAACCCATATATACCAATCAACATGTTGTTTATATGAAGCATGCAAGTTATTTTGTATTCTTTTTATCTTGCTTTAGTTTATTTTACAAGCAAGCATTAGATATAAAAATTTACGAAAATAAATATGCCACCGTTCGGTGACTTTTACCTTTCTGTCTGAACCATCTGCACAATACTTACCATGACCTTCCCTGCCACGAAGACATATTTAGCTTGCACGGTTTAAATATACGAGGGGATCATTGGCATGATGCCATAAAGGATGAGTTATGGTCTCGAGACGAGAATGATATGCAACGCAGGTGGTGAGTCCCGCTACATAATATTTTGTCCATAATAGACGACTATACGGATCGTTCCGTCCGGATCGGATCGGTCCCAGGGCTCCGACGACCGTCTGCAGGAACCAGAAACCTTGTGCACAAGTTGTCCGTGACTAAATGGCGTCTAATATTAAGTTATCAAATGGTACAATTTAAGACAATACAAGCACGAGACGAGTTACATGGCATGATCTGTTTTGCATAGTCTCCCTGATCAGTTTATCGCATAGCAATATGTGTTCTATACATAGCACAATTATAGAAGAAGTAAATACATTCTAACTAGAATTTAAGAATTAAAAAGAATATTCTAAATAAACTAGCATGCAACAAGGTAACCGTTCACAAGTGGGTTGACAAGCATAAAGTAATCCAAGTCTATTCTATTTTATCTTGACATCTTTTAGTTGTTATGGTATCGTTTGATCGAAACAATCAAGAGGGCAAGATTTTAGATATAAAGACTTGGAAGAAGGATCAACTAAATTGAATTTTAGCCACTCACAAGTTGGTTAGAGAGAGAAAAGGAAAGAGGTACTTCAAGACTCTGCTCGCACGACGTCTACTGCACGATCACCTACATTGCCACGAACAGATGATCAATACCTCTTCTACTCTTTCCAAGCTTGGAATGAAATACAGTTCAACAAACGAAAGCAATAAAATCTATCAAAACCGTTCAAGAAAATGCAAATCCGAAAACTAACTCAAAAGCATGAACACAACAAGGCAACATCGAAAACTAGGCAAGAAACCATGTAGCGGAGAGGTCCCTCTTGACTCTGCCGCTAAGTCCATCCTTGGGGCACGATCCACTGAATATGAGAATTGATTCCGAAGAAGAAAATCCATAACGAGGATAAGATATTGATTCAATCTATCCCGATCGAACGATACCGAAAGTATTTCTTAGCCACGCTCCCTGAAAAGGGGGGACGGGACACCACATCCTAACCAACTAATAGAAATTTTCATCCACGAAACTTAGGAATAGAACCTACTACTGTGAAATAATAAAGGGAACTTTTTCTTCATCTCAGACTCAAGCTCCCAGGTCGATTCTTCGACCGAATAATTTCTCTAAAGCACGCGTACGAGAGGAACCGAACGACTTCGAAGCAGCTTCTCTTTGTGATCCAAGTTTCGCACATGATTTTCAACATAAGTCAATATGCCTTCAAGTCCAGTTGATCAAAATCTACCACATGACTCGGGTCATACACGTACTTTCTAAGCTGTGAAACGTGAAAGAGATCATGCACTTCAAATAGTGACGGTAGCAGGGCAATCTGATATCCGACTGGGGCGACTCGCTTAAGTATTTCGAATGGGCCGACGAATCTTGGACTTAGCTTTTCTTTTGCTCCAAATCTGGTAACTCATCGCATGGGAGAGACTTTAAAAAATACACGATCGCCTTCTAAGAACTCAAGAGGTCGACGGTGCGCATCTGAGTAACTCTTTTGACGGCTTTGTGCCACTTTCAACCGTTCGTGGATCAAACAGATCTTTTGGACGGTTTATTCTACGAGATCCGGGCTAAGAATTTATCGTTCACCAACTTCATCTGAACAGATAGGGATCTACACTTTTGCCCATACAATGCCTCATACAGCGCTATTTGAATGCTGGATTGATAGCTATTATCGTATGCAAATTTGGCCAACGGTAGATGCATGTCCCAACTTGTCTTCAAGTCCAAGGCACAGAGCCGTAGCATATCTTCGAGGATTTGGTTTACCCGCTCTGTTTGGCCGTCTGTCTGAGGATGGTAGGCAGAGCTGAACTTCAACTTCGTCCCCATTGCTGACTGAAGGCTCTCCCAGAAGCATGATAAGAATCGTCCATCTCGATCGGAGACAATGGATACGGGCACACAGTGGAGTCAAACGATCTCGTTAAGGTAGATCTGCGCCAGACGGTCGGCACTCCAAGTAACTTTGATAAGCAGAAAGTGAGGTGACTTTGTGAGTCGATCGATGATGACCCAGACAGTATCATTTCTCGTTGCATATTTGGCAAATCAACAATAAAATCCATCGCTATGTGTTCCCATTTCCACTCCGGTATAATAAGGTTCTGCATCTCTCCACCCGGCTTCTGGTGCTCAGCCTTTACTCTCTGATAATCCATGCATTGCGACACAAATAATGCCACGTCCCTTTTTATGCCGTGCCACCAAAATATCGTGCGACGGTCTCGATACATCTTCGTGCTTCCTGGATGTGAAGTGTAACTAGCATAGTAGGCTTCAGTGAGTATCTCCTTTCTGAGGTTTGCATCGTTAGGAACACACAATCTTTCCTTCACCCGCATTATTCTATCTGTGCTTACCGCAAAGTCGGTCGTCTTTCCTGTTGAGATAAGATTATGCATCTTCTCTAAGAACAGGTCGTCCTTCTGAGCGGACTTAACTTTCTCCAACAAGCCGGGTTCAAGGCACAACTGAGCCACCTGCGCCCCCTTTTTGTATCTAATTCGGAATGCAATGCCCAAACTTTTGAGATCCCTTCGCAGCCTGTCATCGATAGCTAAGCTCCCAACAAACACTCAACTAAGTGCATCAGCTATAACGTTGCCCATGCCCGGTGTATATCTGATCATCAAGCCAAACTCACTAAGGAGTTTAAGCCAACGTCATTGCCGTAGATTCAAATCCTTTTGAATATATAGGTACTTGAGGCTTTTGTGATCCGCGAAGATTTTATA
The DNA here is from genome assembly GCA_036927795.1 of Iris macrosiphon. Lineage (NCBI taxonomy): Eukaryota > Viridiplantae > Streptophyta > Magnoliopsida > Asparagales > Iridaceae > Iris > Iris macrosiphon. Next base: position 186,776,042 of record JAYESA010000007.1, on the reverse strand, counting down.
CGGTACTCCATAGAGGTAATGCCGCCATAACTTCAACGCGAACACCACCGCTGTAAGTTCCAGATCGTGCGTTGGATAGTTTCTTTCGTGAGGCTTTAATTGCCTCAACGCAAAGGCTATCACTTTGTCCCTCTGTATAAGGACACATCCCAAACCCTTTTTTAAAGCGTTGCTATAGATCTTAAAATCATCGGATCCGTCAGGAAGAGTAAGAATCGGTGCTGAGACGAGTCATTGCTTTAATTCCATAAATGAAGCTCCACAGTCATCCGACCACGTAAAAGTTACTCCCTTTCGAGTGAGATGAGTCAGAGGCGAAGCGATTCTTGAAAAATCTTTTATGAATCTCCTGTAATAGCCTGCTAGACCAAGGAAGCTCCGAATGTCGCTGGCCGACTCAAGTCTCTTCCACTTCACGATGGATTCAACTTTCTTTGGGTCGACTGAGATGCCCTCCGTGAAAATTATGTGCCCGAGGAAAGATATGATGTCCAACCAGAATTCGCACTTGCTTAGCTTCACAAACAACTTATTGTCTCGAAGAGTTTGAAGCACCATCCGCAGGTATCTTGCGTGTTCATCCTTATTCTTCGAGTACACTAAGATGTCGTCTATGAATACTATGACAAACTTATCGAGGAATGGTCGAAACAAACAGTTTATCAAATCCATGAATGCGGTAGGAGCATTCATCGTTCCGAATGACATGACAGAAAAATCATAATGGCCATAGCGGGTTTGAAATGCATGTCCTCTGGCTTGATCTTTAATTGGTGGTAGCCAGAATAAAGGTCTATCTTCGAAAACACTGATGCTCCTTGCAGCTAATCAAAGAGGTCGTCAATCCTGGGTAGGGGATACCTGTTTCGGATAGTGACTTTATTTAGTTCCCGATAGTCTATGCAGAGTCGTAATATCCCGTCTTTCTTCTTCACGAAGAGCACATGCGTGCCCCAAGCAGACACGCTCGGACGAATATACCCACGGTTAAGCAGTTCTTGTAGTTGGTACTTTAACTCTTTTAGTTTAGCAGGGGCCATTCGATATGGGGCTTTGGAAATCGGTTGGGTATTTGGAAAGGTATCTATGGTGAACTCGATTTTTCGGTTGGGTGGCATGCCAGGTAGTTTGCTTGGAAACACATTAGGAAACTCTGCCACAATGGAAGAAGACTCAACGTTTGCATAATCCAGCTGCATGTCCCGAACCGAAGCTAAGTATCCCTTGCATCCAGAGTATAGCATCCGTCGAGTTAACATCATAGAAATTACCACGCAGGTCCTTGACGCATCTGTTGCTGAACCACCCGTGTAACAGAATTCGGCCTCTCTAGGTAGACTGAAGATGACTTATTTTTTTGCACATTCGATAGTTGCTGAGCAAGCGCCCTGCCAATCCGTCTCCAAAATAATATCGTAATCCCAAACATCTAGGAATAACACATCGAGTGAGAGTTTCCTTCCCCCAATACAGACGTGACCGTCCTGACATACTGAACGGACATGTATCTTCATGCCCGATGGGGTGCTAACACTAAGGTCTAGATATAATGGTATCATTTTTATCTTGTTTTCTGCGGCAAAATTCGTGGATATAAAGCTACGTGTTGCACCAGAATCAAATGGCACACAAGCAGGTATGTTATTAAAAAGCAATATACCTGACACAACGGTGTTCGATGCTAGGGCCTCTTTCCGTGTCAACGTGTACACCCGGCCTTGATCTTGACGACGCTCTTGTTACGGTACAGCTCGATTTGCTTGAGGGGCTGTGGCATGATTTGGATGTTGAGGGCAAAGCTTGGAGGGGAGCGAATAGTCCTTCGATATGTGGCCTTCGCCACCACAGTTGAAGCATAACCTGTTCTTGAGGTGACATACGTTTGTTGTGTGCCATAGCTTGTTACAGTGTGTACAACGTGTCCCTACATTCCCTTTCTGTTGACCGCCATTATTTGGATGCTTTGGAGCGATGTTTCCTCCCCCGTTGCTATGACGCTTGTGACTAAAAGTATGCACAGTGTCGGCAGCAACTGAAGGATACTGCGATTCGAGGGAGAGGGCATGATTGAGAACTTTTTGCATAGTCAGGTATTGTGGAACGACCACGTGCGCATGGATGGCAGATCGTATGCCGATTTTTAATCGTCTTGCATGACTTGCCGCATCCGGTAGGTACAAACTTGCAAATTTGGCGAGCCGATTGAATTCAGCGGAGTACTGCTTCACGGTCATATTGTCTTGCCAAAGCTGCACGAACTCGTACTCCTTTTGTCGACGTATGAGAGGGGTTATGAACTCCTCTTCGAACGTGCCACATAAGGTAGCCCACGGGATCGTCTCCATTTTATCGCCTGTGGAGAGAGAACTTTGATGCACGTCCCAACAATCGTACGCGTTCAAACGGAGCTGCAATTGGGCACACACAATACGCTTTTTCTTAGGTACTTCTAATAATTTGAAGTGGTCCACAAGTTCTGCCATTCAATATAGAGCCACAACCGGATCCTCAGTCCCTTTGAAAGGCATGTTACAGACCTTCTTGAAGTCGGTAAAGTCGAAGGTAGTCACTTTCTTCTTCTTTGGAGTTTGAGGTATTTTGACTTCAGGCGTGGGTCGCTCCACCAGTGTCGCTACTATCGTCGCGGAATGGTTGAAGGCCAAGGTCTGAACGATCTGTTGCAGGAAATCTACCAGCTTCTATTGGACTGCAAATTGGGTTTCTATATTGCCTTCGAACTTGCTCTGTCTCTCTTTCGCTCCTTTCTCGGCTCGCTCCTAGCGAGCCTCATCCCTCTGATGGCTTGCTTCAAGCATCCGCATTATTCGCTTAATCGGGTCGACATGGGACATGGATCGCCGGCTTCTGGAACTTCCCGATGTACCAGAACTACTTTTCTGGGCTTGTACCTCTCCAGATGCTAGCGTTGATGCTTGCGCTTGAGTCATTCCTTCGAAAGAAGGTAACTACATCAGGCTCATAATGTATTATGGACTCACTGTATGGAACGTATCTTATTTTGACCAAACAAGTTCAAGAGTTCACCTAGAAAATAGATCTTTAAAGGATCTTTTCCGACACGAGGGTCAAAGAAAATTGAAGCTGTGCTCTGATACCAATATGTCACGTCCCGATTCCGTAGAATCAATAGTCGTCCCTCGGACGTGACATCGTGCGTGCCTAGGTTGCGCATCACACAAGGCCAAGATATTTTATATAATGAGCACATATTCAGAGTACGCAGATAATTGAAACACAATATTTAAACATGCAAAAGTTCTCTTTATTGGTAATGAACATCTTTTACAAACTCTTGAACGAGTCAAATAGTTGTCGCACGGGCTTACAAAAGTGGACGCAAAATGAGATAATCGTCTTGTACATTATATCCCTTTGAAAAAACTTCAAAATGCTATAGACACATTCGGGCGAAGCTATCGTCTTTCCACGGAGCTGCATAATTTATGTGCATGAGCTCCTGGATCTTACAAAACACACTTCAAGGGCATGAAATGGACGTGCTGGTAGGTGGACTGGATTGGGAAGTCGCTTTAGCTTCTTGCAGGATCTCCTTGGTGCGGAAAACCTGTTGTAACGAGGGTCAGTACATTAAAATGCACTGGTAAAGGCGAGCTAACCCAATAATACCAATCAACACGTTATTTATATGAAGCATGCAAGTTATTTTATGGTCTTTCTATCTTGCCTTAATTAGTTCATTTTACAAGCAAGCATTAGATATGGAAATTTACTGAAATAAATATTATAAAACCCCTAATTTTAAAAACTATATTAATTAATTATTTAATTTATATATAGTATTTATTAGTTAATTAGAAGATATAGAATTTATTAATTTTTTACTTCTAGGTAAATATGCATTAGAGGTTTTACGGAGCAACTATTATTTTACCTTAATTTATTTCATGTAGGAGACCTTGTGGACAGATGATAGTTTTATTGTATGCCCTAAAAGAAATATAAAATAATAAAAGAAAATAATAGAGAAGAAATAAAAAGAAATAAATAAATGATTATATATATATATATATATATATATATATATATATATATATATCCTAATAACCCTACGCCATTTCCTAAGCCTACAACCAAAACCCCCACCTAAAACCCCCTAGCAGCAAGCAAAGTCCTTAGGCTAACCCCCCCCCCCCCACCTAAATTACTATAGCCCACCGCAGAAGAATTCCAAACCCAGCCCGCATGTGGACCCGGGGCCAAAACCGAGACCCCATGTTTCCTTCTCCTCCTTTATATCTATCTATATATATATATATATATATATATATATATATATATATATATATATATATATTATATTAAAACCCTAACCCTAAACCCTTAACATCTCTACAACCCCAAGTTCGCCGCCGCCGACCACCGACCGCTTGGACCAGTCGCCGTTCGCCGGAGCCGCCCGCCAATCGCTGTCGCGTCCGCACAAGCGCGCACCCGCACAGGAAATTCACAGCAGCGAAGCCCTGTTCGCGCGTAGATTCCCGCCTCCTCGCTCAACCAAATTCGGATTCGTCTTCGCTAATATGATCATGACATATCCCTCTTTAAATTTCGTAAATTAGTTTCCATCGTGCAACGTTAAAACCTAAGTAAAAATCGACGCGAACTTTAGGAAAAACCACGTTTTTAAAACTACTAAAATCTGTTGCGATGACCCACGTTCAAGGACTCGTATCTCCCACCACAGAGATCCAAAATTAGAAATTCATTTTGCAATGTGAAGACCACCTAACCTAGATTATTTTCTGTCAATTATATTATTTTATTTGGTGTTATATGCAGAATTAAATTAGGTTAAAAATACAGAAAAACCTCTTTTTAAAATAATAAAAACTTGTGAAATGGAACGCGCTCCGCCAAACGGGACTGCCCCATCGCATACCAATTGCACCAAAAGGTGCGTATGGTATGTCCAGATGTGTAGGCTTTTACGAAAACTGATTTGGACGCTTGTGCGCGTCGGAATCAACCCGTATCCGCAAAAAGTTTCCGTATCGTGACTTTTGCAAAACACTGCACCATTTAGTGTACGCTCGTCAGAACGCAACGAAACTTACGCCATTAGATTCGTGGTATCATTCTGGTCCTGTGACCCAAGTTTCATACGATTCTGAGACAGTTGACCAAGCTGCCTATTTGCGGGCCTTATGGTTGACTTTTTGGGCGCATTTGTGTTTGGCTCACCGGAATCCAAAATTGGACATACCATTGAGTTTGTTCTGACATTCAGAGTTTGTTTGACCTATAATTTATTCCATTTAGAGACCTTTATCCCTGGTACATTTTTCGGTGCAAAGTGGGCCACATGTGGACCCTGCTTTGACCCAAAATTACCGTTTTGCCCCTGTGTCCAAATTGGACGAAAGGGTAGTGTTTTCTAGCTATCTTGCTTATTCTGGAAACGTTGGTGATGTTTATTTCAGCATCCAGAGACGTTTATTCGGAGGTCGTAGTTTCTGATCCTGTGTACTTGACTCCTGGACGTTACACTTTGCAGCTTTCTTACCAGGCAAGATACCTTACCAAATTGCTTACAGTACTTTGCATGCATATTATATTTCTGTATATTCATTGCATGTATATTTTCTTTCAGTCAAAAGTATATGCTATATATATATATATATATATATATATATATATATATATATATATATATATGTTGACACACACTTGACACATAGTATCATGGGAGGGGAGGACAATCAGTAGGCGTATGGGCTACAACCACTCTGGTAAACCGTAGTATCTACCACGCACTACGGTAGTGTGTCGTGCTGGTCGCTACCCCCGCGGTATGTCAATTTCTGGAGTCGCGCTGGTCGCTACCCTCGCAGTATGTCGATTTTTGATGTCCCTGTTGTGTGTGTGAGTTATGAGATTTAGATCGAGTAGCCTACCCATGCCCATACGTCGAAAGGTTGTCCTTATTATGCATTCATATAGATTGTCTTGTACAACGTACTTACATATTTTCTATCTATTATGCATGTTTACTGTATTGGCATGCTTCTATGTATCTTGTTACGTCCCTCTGAGGACCTGGTTCCTTTCCAGGTGTGGACGATCTTGACTATTCGCAGGAGCACAGATCAGGACTTACTACTTATCTCTTTCGAGGAGGTCTTACCTTCTGAGCATCTTTGATTATCTCTAGCGATGGATCGCTTCGCTGATACCTTTATATCATCATCTTATTTTATATTGGAGATGTACCCTTCTCCCTTATTTTAGTATTAATATAGTCATTGGTAGTGGATTTGTCTCCACCCGACTATTATTTTGGATTATTCGGACTCATTATTCTCGTTTAGTTATTTATTTTTCTATGACTTGTTGTGTGGATGAGATTAGCATTCCTGTGACTTGTGACTATATATATACCACATGTGAGTTAATATTCATATTACAGCGTACGTATGTATTATGGTATCCATATATTGGAGTTGCCATATACATACGGCTGGCATGCTTACGTGTTTCTAGTCCTATGTATTTTGGGACTGGGGCGTGACATATTTTTGTGGTGGCCCATGCAGGTCGAGAGCATATTGTCTCGGTTACGTTACTATATCGAGCAAGCCTGCGCATATGATTAGAATATAGGATCTCATCCACTTATTTAATCACCATCCTTGATTTTATTTCGTATTCTCATTTGATTGCTTGTATTACATCTTGCTTGATCCTTTCACAACGTCAATTTTATCTTTTCTTTCGTGCTTGATAGGGGTTAGGAAGATGCCTTGTACCAGGTATATACACTATATTGTTTAATAACATTGTTAGTTAAATTATTGTAAGTTGGGTAGTATACCTCATAACCTACTAACACATAGTCCTATTTCCCCATTAATAAAGTATAATTGAATGACACCAACTATAGGCTTGCATAAGAAGATAGTGTTTATCTAGACTATAGAACTTTAGTGTTTATCTAGACTGTAGAACTTAGAGGCCCATACACCCATTTGGTTGACTTTAGACTTAGACAAGAAATTAGTATGGCAACTGTAGAGGCACAACACCGATCTTCTTGGTGAACTTAAATTATTCTGTACCTTCCTCCATCATAATCAAGCGTACTCATATTTTTTACTACCTCCACTTATACTGCTATTATAGCATAGTTTTGTAAGCTTATTCTTTTATTAAGCTTGTTCAGGACATATGTATTATTGGGGGCCCACACTAATACATTGTCTAAATCAGAATCAGTGCATTATGGTCTGATCAACCTTAGTGCGCTTGGTTCGCTCTTCATATCATTACTTTATGTGGATTGAGATGTAGTGACTCAACTTGTTAGACGAATATACTTACCCTCTAGACTAGTCAGAGCATATCATGTCAGGTACATAACTGTTCTGATGTTAACATGCGAATAGGAATTTACCAAAATAATATTTTAATCCACAACTGCCTAGGCAACTCCCTCTCAAATTCTCTAATCCCTTTGAATCCCGTACTTGTATTATATCACCTCCTCCTTGAACTCTTTATTGTTGTTTTTCGTCTTCCTCTATTTCAGAAAGGCGAACGTTCGTGCTTAGTATAAGTTTGATACACGGATAGTACTAGATATACCCCATAGGCCAAGCACTCATGATGACAAACAAGAGAGCGCATGCACATAAAGTCGTAGATACATGTACGATCTTAGTTATATGTGTCATTTCATACTCATGACCCTATTGTGACACGAGATCTTAGGTGCATAGTAGCCGTAGAATTATATATAAGGTAGTTTAGCAGTTATGAGGATATGTTGATATCCTAACTAGATGGCATAACCACGAAGCTAATGGATGACACGCGTAGCAGTAGTAGTATTCACTTTCTATCACCATCTCGCCCCTTGGGGTGGCTCATCTTCCCTTCTATATCCATTCTTTATCTCGTGCTTAACTCTTTCTATCATAGTCGTATCCTTTCGTGCCATTACGAATTGTTTGAATTACTTCAACCCTCACCCTTATTTTGTTAGTTAAAACATAAATGGTTTAGTAAATGATTAAAAACTAAAGGATGAGTACATAATGATAACCCTTATGTATATGCACTATAGCAATATCTGTATCCTCTTATTATTTTAAAAACCATGTATAGCATCCCTTAGTCTAATAGGAATTAGTTGGATTGTTGAATCAGTTTATACTTCTAATAGTTTTATAAGTAGTCAAGACCTTAAATGTTGCCCAAAAACTTAGACTAAGCTTAGGAAAGAGTTGAAGGCACTTGTTACGAACTGACAACTATTATAATTCGCTGGCGAACTAGCGACAGCTGCAGCTAGACCGTTATAGTAAAGTAGTCGAAGTATTTGTAGACATACTGGTCAGGTGGCATGGCAGTATTAGACTACAATAATTGACGGTTACAGAGAAAAATTATATTTATGAGATTCCAGACGGGTATCCCAAGATACTCGACCCAATAAATAAATTCGTCCTACAAACTAGACAATAGCCTCAAGAGACTTTGACTACTAGTAGAATTCTTGTAAGTTGGGTAGTGTAGATGAGTTAGAAATAGAATAGTGTATGGACAATAAATGAGGAAGCGTTAGAATGGCAGACCATGACTTTTAGGAAGCACTTCTAGATAGCAATGTAGTGTAATAGCTATAGTGATTATTATGAATATGGATTAGTGTCAATTTTGAGGACGAAATTTTTATAAGTTGGGTAAATGTAAAACCCCTAATTTTAAAAACCGTATTAATTAATTAATTAATTAATTAATAGTATTTATTAGTTAATTAGAAGATATAGAATTTATTTAATTTTTATTTCTAGGTAAATATGCATTAGAGGTTTTACGGAGCAACTATTATTTTACCTTAATTTATTTCATGTAGGAGATCTTGTGGACGGATGATAAATTTATTGTATGCCCTAATACATATATATATATATATACATATATATATATATATATATATATATATATATATATATATATATATATATATATATATAAGTTTATTAAAATAAATAGAAAAGAATAAAAGAAAAGAAAAGAATAGAGAAGAAATGAAAAGAAATAAATAAATGATAAAAAAAGAAAATATAAAAATACAAATCCTAATAACCCTACGCCATTTCCTAAGCCTACAACCAAAAACCCCACCTAAAACTCCATAGCAGCAAGCAAAGTCCTTAGGCTAAACCCCCTCCCCCCCACCTAAATTACTATAGCCCACCGCAGCAGAATTCCCAAACCCAGCCCGCATGTGGACCCGCGGCCAAAACCGAGACCCCCTATTTCCTTCTCCTCCTTTATATATATATATATATATATATATATATATATATATATATATATATATATATATATATATATATATATATATATATAATATTAAAACCCTAATCCTAAACCCTTACCATCTCTACAATCCTGAGTCCGCCTGGACCCACCGCCGTTCGTCGGAGCCGCCCGCCGCTCGTTGTCGCGTCCGCACAAGCACGCACCCGTGCAGGAAATTCACAGCAGCGAAGTCCTGTTCGCACGTAGATTCCCGCCTCACGCTCAACCAAATTCGGATTCGTCTTCGATGGTACGATCACGACCTATCCCTCTCTAAATCCCATAAATTAGTTTCCATCGTGCAACGTTAAAACCTAGGTAAAAATTGACGCAAACTTTTGGAAAAATCACATTTTTAAAACTACTAAAATCTGTTGCGATGACCCATGTTCAAGGACTCGTATCTCCCACCACAGAGATCCAAACTTAGAAATTCTTTTTGCTATGTGAAGACCACATAACCTAGATTATTTCCTGTAAATTATATTATTTTATTTGGTGTTATATTCAGAATTAAATTAGGTTAAAAATCCAGAAAAACATGTTTTTAAAATAACAAAAACTTGTGATACGGAGCGCACTCCGCCAAACGGGACCGTCCCGTCATATACCAATTGCACCGAAAGACGCGTATGGTATATCCAGACGTGTGGGCTTTCGCAAAAATTGATTTGGACGCGTGTGCGCGTCGGAATCAACCCGTATCAGCGAAAAGTCCCCGTATCGTGACTTTTGCAAAATACTGCACCATTTAGTGCACGCTCGTCAGAACATAACGAAACTTACGCCATTGGATTCGTGGTATCACGCTGGTCCTGTGACCCAAGTTTCACGCGATTCTGAGATAGTTGACCAAGCTGTCTATTTGCGGTCCACATGGTTGACTTTTTTAGCGCATTTGTGTTCGGCTCACCGGAATCCAAAATTGGAGATACCGTTGAGTTTGTACTGACATTTAGAGTTTGTTTGACCTATAATTTGTCCTATTTAGAGAACTTTATCTTGGCACGCTTTTCGGTGCAAAGTGGGCCACATGTGGATCCCGTTTTAATCCGAAATTACCATTTTGCCCCTGTGTCCAAATTGGACGAAAGGGTAGTGTTTTCTAGCTATCTCGCTTATTCTGGAAACTTTGGTGATGTTTATTTCAGCATCCGGAGACGTTTATTCGAAGGTCGTAGTTTTTGATTTTGTGTGCTTGACTCCTAGACGTTACACTTTGTTGCTTCCTTACCAGGCAAGATACATTGCCAAATTGCTTACAGTACTTTGCGCGTTTATTATATTTCTGTATATTCATTGCATGTGTATTTTCTTTCAGTCATAAGTATATGCTATATATATATATATATGTTGACACACACTTGACACATAGTATTATGGGAGGGGAGGACAATCAGTAGGCGTATGGGCTACAACCACTCTGGTAAACCATAGTATCTAGCACGCACTACGGTAGTGTATCGCGTTGGTCGCTACCCCCGCGGTATGTCAATTTCTGGAGTCGCGTTGGTCGCTACCCTCGCGGTATGTCAATTTCTGATGTCCCTGTCGTGTGTGTGAGTTGGGAGATTTAGATCGAGTAGCCTACCCATGCCCATACGTCGAAAGGTTGTCCTCATTATGCATTCATATAGATTGTCTTGTACAGCGTACTTACATATTTTCTACCTATTATGCATGTTTACTGTATTTAAATTGGTATGCTTCTATGTATCTTGTTACGTCCCTCTAAGGACCTGGTCCCTTTCCAGGTGTGGACGATCTTGACTATTCGCAGGAGTACGGATCAGGACTTACTACTTATCTCTTCCGAGGAGGTCTTACCTTTTGAGCATCTTTGATTATCTTTAGCGATGGATCGCTTCGCTGATACCTTTATATCATCATCTTATTTTATATTGGAGATTTACCTTCTCCCTCATTTTAGTATTGATATAGTCATTGGTAGTGGATTTGTCTCCACCCGAGTATTATTTTAGATTATTCGGACTCATTATTCTAGTTTAGTTATTTCTTTTCTATGACTTGTTGTGTGGATGAGATTAGCATTCATGTGACTTGTGACTATATATATACCACATGTGAGTTAATATTCATATTACATCGTACGTATGTATTATGGTATCCATATATTGGAGTTGCCATATACATATGGCTGGCATGCTTACGTGTTCCTAGTCCTACGTATTTTGGGACTGGGGCATGACAAATATGCCACCGTTCGGTGACTTTTACCTTCTCGTCTGAACCACCGGCACAATACTTACCATGACATTCCCTACCACGAAGACATAGTTAGCTTGTACAGTTTAAATATACGAGGGATCACTGGCATTATGTCATAAAGGACGAGTTATAGTCTCGAGATAAATAGGAAAGATTGGGTTAGATATCATAAAGCAAGTGAATATAGACATACTGATGGACTTATTTTTAACATAGATAATATTCCACATAAGAAGATAAAAGAATACGCTGGTGAATGGTCACAACAAATGGGTGGAATGATATATCATTTACCTGGAAACATAGCTCTGAAAGAGGTTGTTCGTTGTTCATGTGTCTTTGTATTAGTAGTTCTTGAATATAATCATCATATTACCCAGAATGATTTTTTTAGAATATATTTTATTAATTCTGTGCCATTTACGATGTTTACTGCACGATCACCTGCATTGCCACGAACAGATGATCAATACCTCTTCTACTCTTTTCAAGCTCGGAATGAAAAGTAGTTCAACGAACGAAAGCAATAAAATTCGTCGAAACCGTTCAAGAAAATATAAATCCGAAAAATAACTCAAAAGCACGAAAGCAACAAGGCGACTACGAAAACTAGGCAAGAAAACTTGTAGCGGAGAGGTCCCTCTTGACTCTACTGCTAAGTCCATCATTGGGGCACGACTGAATATGAGAATCGATTTCGAAGAAGCAAATCTATAACGATGATAAGATCTTGATTCAATCTATCACGATCGAACGAAACCGAAAGTATTTCTTAGCCGCGCTCCCCGAAAATGGGGAACGGGACACCACAATTGCTTGATTTTCAGTCTAGTCCTGTCCTTATTTGCATTAGCAACTGATCCAGAACTGTACTCGAAGCCCGACACCAGATATTCTTGTTTACTCTAGAGCATGCTTAACTATTATTTTACTTGATGTACTTACTTACATGTTTTTTGTGCTATTTTTTATTGATTTGTCTGTATGCTGGTTTTAGTTCTTAAGATTGGCTCCCTAGTGGTACTTGCTGTTTTGGGGTCTGACCCCACTGGCTTTGTATGGCCAGATTTTGGAGCAGAACCGCATGATCTCCCGTATCTTCCTTCTCAAGATGGTGAACACGAGGAGCACCCGAGGACATGAGTGATTTTTTTTCATAATCCACCTGATCTTGTGCATTATTCTTTTGAGTCATTTAGCCACTGAGCACATATTTAGCTCGTGTTTTGGGAACTTGACATTCTAGCATGCGGGCCTACATGTTAGCATATTCTAGACTATAGCTTGAACTGATCATGTAACATTGTACACTTGCTAGTTCTTCATTTTGTAACTAGCTTCATGATCATCTGTGTATGTATAGTTTGGGACGTCTTACTATTATATGTTTGGTGATCATACATCTTGTAACTTGTTGCTTGCTTGATATTGAGACACCTAGGATTCTTGACCCAGGATTGCCTGATGGATTGTAGAGTAAACCCTCACATGTCTAGACCACCATGATCGTATCTTGGGATATAGAGTACTCTGTTGTACGTAGCTGGTTTTGTCTGCCCCCGCTCTCTAGTATTCTGGTTCTGGGAGGTGACAACCACCAACCCCAACAATAAAAACTAACTCCCCTTCTCAATGTTTGTCGCTGCAAAAGAAGGAGAAGAATAAAAAAGAAGGGAGGAGGGAGCTAGAGAAGCAAGAAGAAGAAGAAGAAGAAGAAGAAGAAGAAAGTAATAAGAGTGGTGGAGCAGGGGTGACCCTAGTCAAGGACAGACTGGACGATGATCCATGATCTAAAGATTAAATAAATGGACGCAAATATGAATGTATCTAAAATAGAAGTATGATGTATTGTGGACCAAACAAAATAGTTATGTGGCGTTTGGTTCAAGTTTTTGAGCCTTATGAATGAGTTTTAGATTCCGTACCATTGTTTGGTATGTGTAAGATTGAGAATTAGGAGGAATCAATGGGATTTCATATTCCCATGGTTGTGGGAAAGTAATTCCCAATGTCCCCCTTGGAAATAGTTTTGCTTTCCGATAAATGTTGCATGAATATTTTGTTTGAACAATAACACCCTAATTTTATTTTCAAATTTTCAACTTCTATCCTAAATATATAAATTTAGATAAAAAAAAAATGAAAGGATATTTATGAAAAACTTAATAAATTAATATTAATTAAGATTTTTTTTATATTTTCAATCTAATATAATCAAATATGGGTATGAGAATGTTGAATTTCTTTTGCATAAAAAAGAAATGGAAAACGAGTTCCTAGTAATATAAAATCTTGATCCAAATGAGCCCTCATGGTGTAGTTGTTACAATGTTAGATTTGCACTCCAGAGTCCTTGGGTATAACAATCGTTTTTGAAATTTTGGTTATAACAATAAAAATAAATATAACAAAAAAAAGCTACACAATTGACAAAAGCATATATGCCGTTCGGTTGCAACAATTAGACATTGTAAGCTATTGATCCTCTTCTCAACAACAAAAGCAAGCCTACGGAAAGTGACGTACCAACAGCTCCGTATAATGGGTAATTTTTATTTTTTATTTTTTTACTTCGGGATATAACGCACGAATCCGATGTGACGTAAAGTTCAGAATTTTACGTATACTGCATTACATATTTTTATATCAACTATTTTCAACTCTCACTATTTATAAATAAAAAAAATAATATATTTTTGTGACTCAATTTATAAATAGAAGGAATAATACGCTCCCGTGGTTCGATCTACTGACATTTTGTTACCCAGTCGGGATCTTATACCTCTTCTCAACCACAAGAGTCACTCGAATTCGATGTATAATGGATAAGTTATCTTTTTTCCAATATATCTTAATATATTTACTAATTAAAATAATTAATTAAAGTTAATAAAATAAGTTAGATAATCATAAAAATTGTCATTTGATATTTCTAAATAGTACGTAGATATAAAATAATATATAATAATAAATTTAGAACAATAAAAGTGGTTATTTTAACAGAAAATTTACTGTACCAATAATAAATTTATATTTATATTAATTTAATATAGCAATAGTAGTTTGTTAAATTTTGAAATAACGATAGATATCGCCAGTTGGGCTGGAAAAAATTTGGAGAACTTGATTTTCCGACCAAGAAACCGACGTGTCACAAAAAAAAAAAACCAAAAAAAAAACTAAATTTTCGCCAACTGAGTTCGCCAACTCAGTTGGCGAAAATAGGATTTTTGGTTTTTTAGGATTTTTTATTTGGTTTTTTTTATGGGTTTATTTGGTTTGTTTTTTGTTTTTGTTTTATTTGTGTTTTTTTTAATTTCTATAAATTCTTTTTTGCTATTCATTTCTTACTCAATTTAACATCCAAAACAAAATATGTTATCATTGAACAAAGAAAAAAAAATACCATAAGAATATTACGTCTACCGTATAAATTCTTTCTGCTATAAAATATGTTATCATTGAAAAAAAATGCTATATTTAATTAATATAAATTTATTATCGGTATAGTAAATTTTCTGAAAAATATATGTTATCATTGAAAAAAAAAACAAAATTTAAACCTATGACATAGTAACGTTCATATTTACAATGGCTTAATTTTTTTTGTTGTTATTTTTTGTCTTATTTCTTTGTTGGTTTATTTTCTGGGTATATTCATATTGTACGTTAATATTGTAACATTTATATTTTGACGACGACTCTTTTTCTCTTCTTTCAGAAAATTTACTGTACCGATAATATTTTTTTTTTTGTTGGTTTATTTTTCAAAATATTTGTTGTACAGAAAATATTTTTAAACAAATTAACTAAAGCGAAAAAAAATTCAAAAAATTTAAATCACGATTGTGAATTTTTGTGTTGGTTTTTTTATGTTGGTTTTTTAGGGTTTTAAATCAAATCATCTCTTATGGCGATATATATATATATATATATATAGTTTTTAAAATTTTTTGGCAATACTAATTAGATTTTTTTTTTTCCGACCTCCAAAAATTAGTATAGATAACTAAAACAAATAACAAACTAATTATCATTCGTATTAGTATAGATAATAATAAATTAGTATAGATAATAAAAAAGATGAAAAATAAAATAACCGAAAGTAAATTTTGGAGGTCGAAATATCGTTTTTTTGCGATTCTAAAAATTTGGGAAGTCCGTCAAATGGTGAAACAGTTTATCCCGAAATACTTTTCGATATGATTATTTGGCACAAACTGGACCTTGTTTCGATCTCTCAGTCAAAAGTTATGATACTTTAAAGTTTTAAAATTTATATTTTTGTCTGTAACATGTGCGTCTTACTTCGAATAAAAATTCTCTCTACATGAATTATGTTGCTCTCGTCGAAAACATACAAATCGACCTATTGTTTGACGAAAAACTATTTCAAAACAAATAGTTATGGCCGTTCGAAGTATGTTCGACGTAATATTCTTACGGTATATTTTTTCTTCTTTGTTCAATGATAACATATTTTATTTTGGATGTTAAATTGAGTGAGAAATGAATAGCAGAAAGAATTTATAGAAAAAAAAACACAAATAAAAACAACACAGATAAATAAAAAAAATCAAACAAAATAATCCCATAAAAAAATCAAATAAAAAAAATCCAAAAAATCCAGAACTCTATTTTTGCAAACCGAGTTAGCAAGAAATTGAAAAATATGATTTTTTTTTTTGTGACACTTCGGATTCTTGATCGGAGTTGACGAAAATCAAGTTCTCCAAATTTTTTCCAACCCAACTGGCAGTATCTATCGTTATTTTAAAATATACCAAACTTCTATCGCTATATTTAATTAATATAAATTTATTATCGAATTCTGTTATTTTAATCTTTCTAGGTAGTTGAAGGAAGAAAATAGTGTGTTTATTTATTAAAAATAAAAATAGTATCTATCGTTATTTTAAAATATACCAAACTTCTATCGCTGTATTTAATTAATATAAATTTATTATCGAATTCTGTTATTTTAATCTTTCTAGGTAGTTGAAGGAAGAAAATAGTGTGTTTATTTATTAAAAATAAAAATAGTATCTATCGTTATTTCAAAATTTATCAAATAAAAATAGTATTTATGTTGTTTTAATCTTTCTAGGTAGTTGAAGGAAGAAAATAGTGTGGTTGAAGGAAGAAAATAGTGTGTTTATTTATTAAAAATAAAAATAGTGTG
The DNA here is from genome assembly GCA_036927795.1 of Iris macrosiphon. NCBI lineage: Eukaryota > Viridiplantae > Streptophyta > Magnoliopsida > Asparagales > Iridaceae > Iris > Iris macrosiphon. Next base: position 186,759,283 of record JAYESA010000007.1, on the reverse strand, counting down.
GCTGCTGGGATTCGAGCCCAGGTCTCCACGGCCACAACGTGGAATTCTAACCACTAAACTACAGCCACATTTGCATTTGAAAAAGAATAAAAATATATATGACAAAATATAAAGAGAAATAAGAATAAAAGCATAAAGGCTTGCGTACCACAAAGTGGGAGAGCCTGGGAGAAGAGATGGGCCGAGGCCCGAGGGAGAATGAGAAGGCAAAGGACGGTCACAATCTACAGAAGGGGAGGCTTTAATGCTTTTTTTTTGTTTTTTGTTTTTTTTGTGAAAAACAACCATCGAGGGCCTTGACAAATAAAATGGAGAAGAAATGATGGCTAAACGGTCACAAAGAGTAAACTCTTCTTACAATCTGTTTGGAAACTTTGATGTGAGAGAAAATGAAAGTAAAATTAAGTTTTTTCTTGCCTTATTTAGATGAACAAAAAGTAGAAAAATGGAAAATTTAAAACTTTTTTTTTTCGTTTCTTTTTAGGATAGAGATATAATTATTATTTAATTTTTGGTATTCTTAAATCATATATTTTTTTTGGGACCTTTTTTAGGAGTATTTGATAAAATTTTCTAAAATTTTATCATCTCTTTCCATTCTCTCCCACTTTTGGAAAAATTATTGAGTGTGCCGGACGCAATGCATCATTCACATGACAACCGTTGGATTACCATGGGGATGTGTGCATGCACAGATTTCTAACTGTTGGGAAGGGGTCAAATGCACATACAGTCCGTACAATAATTTTTTTTCACTTTTAGGAAGAAAAAAATTTAGTGGGACCCACATAATTTTTTTTCTAAAATTTTTCTCTTCCATTTTCCATCTACTTCCCAAACACCATAATTTTTTTTTCTTTCGATTTCTCTAAACTTTTTTTTCTAACTTCTATTTTTTCTTCCTTCCCAAACAATACCTTAAAGTTGACGGAATTATCTCATTGTAAAATGGATCAAGATAGCTAAATGAATTATAATTTATTGAAGTTGGTTTGGGAGATTTTTAAACAACTAATAATATTTAGGGCACTTCTTGAAAAACTAGTTATCTTAAAAAAATTTAATATAATTTTTTTAAATTTTTTTTATATATTATTTGAATATACTTAATTAGAATTTGTTATAGATATATTTTTATAATTTTGAATATGTATTTAGTTAGATAATAATACGTGCTTAGTTTAAATTTAAATATTGAGACTACGTGAGGATACAAAGTAGTTAGAATGATTTAATTTTTTTTTTGTAAAGTACATTTTTTTTTCCAATAGAATTGTAGATTACGTGATGATGCATAAACGATAGCTAAAATTTATTTTTATTTATAATTTTATTATTGTTTAATGGATAATAAATATACGACCTGAACGACTCATTTTGAGTCATTTTCAAGTCGTATTATAATAATAGATAAGAGATATAATTAACTTTACGTCAGTGATAAAGACATTACAGAATTTGTTAGGGGTATTATAGTTTTTGGAAATTCTAAGTGTGTCAAAATTATAGCAGTCATGTATATAACTGCTATAATTTTGTCAACGTTTTTTTTTAAATAAAGTAATATATTTATATAAAATTGCAAAAGAAGGGAGGAATTTGGTGTATTTACAGGGAGGAGGAGAACTCGCCAACTGAGTTGGCGGGGCCCAGAGTTCGAGAGGAACTCGCCAACTCAGTTGGCGGGCTCTGGGCAAACTCGCCAACTCAGTTGACGGGCCCCTATCCTCCCCTCCTTTCCGCCTCGGCGACCCCCCCGACGCCTCGGAGACCCCCCCGACTCCTCCCCTTCTCGGAGACCCCCCCCCCCCTCCCCTCACTATAACTAAATCCCAACTCCTCCTCCTCCTCCTCCTCCTCCTACTCACAGCACTTCTCCTCCTCCTCCTCCTCCTCCTCACAACACTCCTCCTCATAGCAATCCCCCTTCATCATATAATCTACATTTTTTGAGATGGCTAACCACAATGACGGTCGTATTCCTGGTGGACCGACTACCCAGCTTATTAAGCAACGCGAAGACCACATATCTAGTCGGATATTTACTGGCGAGGTAATTTTTGAAATTATAAGTTTCCAAGTTAAGTAACATATATTTTTATATACCGTGATTGTGAATTAATCTCAAGAATATAATTCCATGCATCTTCACTATCTATCAAAAAACAATTAGAACCAAAAAATAGATTTCAGAATAAAATCATAATGAATAGAACAACGTTCAATAATATGATTACGTATATTTTCAAAAATAATATTCAGATAAGTTAAAAAAATTATACTTTCTGCTCCTTCGTAATTTAACCCATTTACTTTACCGCCGTGCGAGCATACAATTTTTACGCTACGATCCATGACGGTTGAGAACTTTTGCTACAAGAAACTCAGATGAACTTTAACTGCAGGCAAAACTTTGACTGAAGCTTTGCTAGAGGCAGAGAGACAGAGAGAGTGTTGGAGACTTTGATAGAGGGAAGAGAGGAAATAGAGTGAGTGTTGGATGATTTGGTTGAGATAGGAAATATATAGAGTGAGAGTGTTGAATGTAATAACCGTTGTGCAACGGCTATAATGCTTCCCATGTTTCTCAACGGATCCTTACTCGCCAAATAAGTTGGCGGGCAGAGTGCAACGGTCACAACCTCCCCCCTAAACCCTCACTCGCCAACTCAGTTGGCGGGCACAGCCTCCAACTCAGCATCCCTTGCCAACTGAGTTGGTGGCTTGCATGTATCTTGCCAACTCAGTTGGCGGGTCCCAACAACCCGCCAACTCAGTTGGGGAGTTCTTCCCCTTCCTATAATTTTTCCAAACTCCTCCCTTTTTTTTTCAATTATATATAAATATATTACTTTATTTAAAAAAATCCGTTTTGTCAATCATGAAAAAAATATAACTGTCAAACTTTGGATGCTCTTACTGTAACACATTTTGTAATATCTTTTTCTTTTGATTCGGTCTTGTAGTCCGGTTCTGGTTTGGATCCACACATTACATTAAAAGCCACAAAATCAAATTTCATAAAATTTCAAGGACCAAAATGCTAAACCTGAGCCTCCCCTCATAAATATCCTCTCTCACCTTAGGGTTTTAATTCTTCATTCGCGGCAGCCGTGGTCTTCTTCTCCGGAGATATAGAGAGAGAACCCTAGTTTCCGCCGCCATGGTCAGTGATCTCCAGCAAACCCTAATCCCAATTTCTTACATTCCTCGATCAAAGTTCACTCATTTATTCCCAATTTTCTATTTCTTGTTACGACTTGCAGGCTCTGGTCGCGAACGAGGACTTCCAGCACATCCTTCGTGTCCTGAACACCAACGTCGATGGGAAGCAGAAGATCATGTTCGCCCTCACCTCCATCAAAGGTGTCGGCCGCCGCTTTGCCAACATCGTCTGCAAGAAGGCCGACGTTGACATGAACAAGAGGTCTTTTTTTTACGTACTTCTTCTTCTTCTTCCTCCTCCTCTTTTCCAAATTAGGGTTTAATATGATGCTATTAACTCCTATTGTGATAGAAATTGTACTCTACTGACAACAAATATGAGTTTGTGATAGGCCCATTGCCAACCATTCGCTTCCCATACGAAATAAGTCAATAAATATTAATGAAATTCCTCCATCTCATTTGTTGTTGCCTTCCATAGTTTGTATTCGTAAACCGGTGCTTGGGCGTATCAAAACTCATAGTTTCGAAGAGTTTGATATGGATTATATTAGGTTTGGGCGTACCATATATCTTTCATGTTGGGTCTTTTATTGCTTTATTTTCTGTGGTTAAGTTTGTCTGCGGGCTATACTCTAAAGCTAAGGTGCATGGTAATTGGTACCATATCTGACATGTATTGGACATGCTACTTTTAGGGTCTACTTGGCAAAGGCATTTTCACCGGTTTGGGGAGTTTTTGCCCCGGCCGTTTATGAAGTGTTTAAAAAATCCTTGCCTGTTTGGTAATCTTTTTCGAGGCATTAGTTTTGGTAGACTCAAACCCTCCCAAAACTGGTGTAATGTAATTTTGGATGTCTCTATAAACATCCCAAATCGGTAGGTTTTGAGGGTTTTTATTATTTTATTCTATTTATATTCTCACAAAAAAATATAATTAAGTAGTTGAGTAATGCACAAAAACTTCCTCACCATGCCTTCACAAATTCTATTTGGTTATTGCCGAAGTCAAACACTTTATGATACACATCTATAAAGACATCTCCAAACATCTAGCATCAAGAAGATTTCGACATCAGAAATGAAACTTTGGGAGATATTTTGTTTATATATTGGTATATAGGTAATTTTATTTTTGTAAAAACTTTCAGAATCGTTTGTTAATGAATTACCAAGCATGAGTTGGACTGTATAAAAAATCGCTACTTAAAACCACAAAAAATCGGACCTTTCTTAACCGCTCATAACTAGTACTCTAAAAACACCTTATAACCTCTACCCCAACAAGGCAACAATTGTCAAGTAGAACCTTACACTTGTGGAATATGACCCTCGCATGCCCATGTTTATAAATTGAGATATTAGAATTTAGAAAGTACCTAAAATTGATGAGTATGACTCTAACGTGATTTTGGTGGACCTTTCAATAAGTATTTGGAACCTGGGTACTGCCAAAAACATGCTTCTTAAACATATATATTATTTGGATCCAATTTAAATAGTGTGTATATAGATATGCATTCATGTGTATATTAGCATATCCATGCGATATATTGTATCATAAATTTATACAAGATGGTATATTTCTAATTTGAACTGTGTTTGTATCTGAATTTGTGCCAGTGTCTATGCAGCTTTACCCTGCAATCTAGAAACCTAGGACGTATCCTGTCCAGGATTTGAAGGTGTAACACACTATGATTTTTATGGGCAAGAAGAGTATGCTATAATGTGGTTGCTGTTATTATAGTTTTGTGGTTGCTGTTATTATAGTTTACTGATCTAATGACATTAACTGGCGACAGATTGATAGCTGGCCGATTGCATCTGTAATTTTGTCTATAATTGCTCAAAAGTTTTGTTCTGGTGCTTTGTAGAGCCGGTGAACTCTCTGCTGCTGAGCTCGAGAATCTTATGACTATTGTTGCCAACCCTCGTCAGTTCAAGATACCAGACTGGTTCCTGAATAGGAAGAAGGATTACAAGGATGGCAGGTACTCTCAGGTTGTTTCTAATGCTTTGGACATGAAGCTCAGGGATGACTTGGAACGGCTGAAGAAAATCAGGTTGGTTGGTTTTATTTCTATCTTTGGATGTTCGTGCATTTTCTATATTCTGCATCTGACAGAGTTACTGTTTTGCAATTTACGACTCTAAGTTGTGTACTTTTGTTGATTCTTATACTGAGATTAGTTAGCGTTAGTACAAGACTAAAGCCAAGATATTCTCATCTAACCGCTGGTTAGAATATCTGCTGTGTATTCAATCTTGAAGGTTTCATCTATGATTTGTACTGTCATTGAACTGACTTATTTGCTTTTTCTTGTTTCCTTATGGTAACTATATCTAGCTCTATTAGTCGATTCATTGTTTTCTTATCTATTTTTCCAGTTAAACCACCTATAAATTATTTACAAAGAGAAATTTAGTTCTCCAAAAAGAACTTCACTAGATGCATAGATTAAAAACTTATTGGCTTGAACGTCTGGTTTTTTCAGTTGCCAGGTTACTTCAGGAGTCTATGCTGCATGCAAAAACCATTACTCTATTGGACATGCATATTTACTTTGACTACAATTTTATGATAATTTATTTTCTATATTGTTTCTGCTTTTGGAGACCTGTGTTAACCTAAAATGCTACTAACTACATATTTTCATAACATGCAACAAATGCCTTGTCTACAGTGGATTTTTGTTACAATCTAAAGGAGTGAAATCCCTCAACTTGCAAAAGAAGAAATGCATTTTTTTTTATACTCAGTACGTTATAGTGAATTGCTGGTTTTGGTAAGTTGAATGTTGGAAGGACTTATTGATTAAAGTTTGGTCATCCATGAATTGTGGAATTCTATTTCCATCTGAACACGAAGTTTTGCCCATTGGATACATTACAGTAAATTAGGATAAGTGAATTCCATTTCCTTGAATCTGTACCATATATGAATGTCATGAAGTACATTTAAGTGCACTTACCAAAATATAAAGGAAAATCTTCAAAATGAAGAGTTTTCTCTTGCAAAGGTTATTTAATTTAGTATATTTGTATCTATGTATGCATGTAGTCTTGTACCTGCATTTGGGCGACCACCTTTTTTTGATGGCTTTAGTTTTGTTGTATCGTTCTTTAATGTTACATTTTCTGAATGACTAATGTATAACTTCACTTATATGATCACCTTGATATGGTACGGATTGTTTTATTAAAAGTTTCCGAGACTTTCTGATATTAATTAAACTTCTCTTTACGGAAATGACAAAGTGACCGCGGGCCAATCAGCGGTCACCCCTCCCCCCCCAAACCATTGGGGTCCGCTCCCGCAAAATCCGGGGCCCCCCTCCAATGGGGGGGCGACGCTTGGCGTGCGGGCTGGCCCGCACGCGGGCAACGTAGCATCGCCCTACTATTTAATAAGATTTAATTTGATTGGGACTTCTTGCATATCTTCAACTCTTGTAATTTAGTATGTTCAACATAGGCTACTTTGGGTTCTCTATTTCAATGGCAAACGCCAAATGGTGCTTTCACGAGTGTTCATTTCCGGCCACTTTTATATGGTGAAAATGGGAAATGCTGGGAACTAAGCTGTTAGTCTTTTTGGCCAAGATGCCAACGGAAATACCATATTCTGTGTTAAACATGAACCAAACTAGCCCATAGTAATAGACACTCACAATCCAAATTTATCTCGTATAGTGTAAAATGGATTAAAATTATATAATGAGCTGATTGAAGTTCATAATTTCTCCTAAAAATAATCATTATGTAGATTTTAAAGTGATGAAATGGTTCAGTTTGTGTTCTTTAAGTGAAAAAAATGAACTCTTTATTTTGTTTGTACAAAAATGAATTTGCAGGGAGCTTTCGGGTTCATATCATAAAAATTCGTATGAGATGGCTGTTTCTTTGCTCATGAATCATTTTCCGTTTGAGAACCATTAACACCTAATGTACTTTTTTTTGTGATCTTATCTTCAGCCACGACCTCATATAATTGGATCTTTATGAACGAACACTTCCATGATTCCATTGTCTCATGAGGATCCACCCAATAGACATACTTGTTGCTCTACGGAAATGCCATCAACTACTTGCCTAATTCGGAATTCTGATTCAGTTAAAAATGTGAATGCATATTAAAGCTCGAGTTCCCCCATGGAGCTATGATACTTATGACCAATAATTGCGTAGCATATCTTAATCAAGTTCAAGTTCTTTTAATCCCGTGTTATTGGCACCTTCATGGCGCCACAATTTTTGCAGTCAGTAGGACTGCCAAATTTGGGCAGTTTTGCATAGCGCCATAAAAGTCTGTCTAGGACTACACAAATTTTCCCAGTCCTCTCTCTATGCAAAGGACTACCAAATTTTTGACAGTTTTGTTCCATAGAGACGACTACCAAAATTGTGGTGCCAATAACACTGGCTTTCTTTTCTAGCTTTATCCTTTGCGTGTTAAAGCTTGGCAAGTTTTTCCAATCAATGCCGTGTTACATATACTGCTTATGACTTCATAATCTCTTTCTTAAAATTGAATTTATTTCAACGACTCATAACCAATTTGTTGCCTGCAGGAATCATCGTGGTCTGCGACACTACTGGGGTCTGCGAGTCCGCGGACAGCACACCAAGACTACTGGCAGGAGAGGAAAGACTGTTGGTGTGTCGAAGAAGCGTTGAGCCATTTTTTTTGCCATTCACAGCTTGTATGTTATATTTTGGATGAACTTCATTGCTTAACTAGGTGCCATCCGTTGTCTTGTTCCCTTTAGTTAATTTTGGAGGATATCTTGTTTCTGGACAATTTTGCTATTTTGTTATGGTTAGTCCTTAATATTTGTAGTTGAACACATCGATGCCTGCCTTTGTTTGGTTCTTATAATTTGATGAATTCTAATTAATGTTATCCTTATTAGTTGTGTTGCTCTGGCTGAACTCAAATCTTTCATGTTAACAATACTTGCAGTCTTGTGAACTCAGGGTTTGTTTACAAGTTGGCGCCTGAGATGGCTGGTTGATTCTTGATTTAAGAGTACCCCCATGTAAACTGACAAGAAACAGGTTGTTGTCTTAATCAAGTTCCTGGATATGATTTTTAAGCAAATAAGGTTTGTGTACTTTGTTCCTGGTCTTCAAGCAATTTCCATCAGATTCACATTGAAGGCTGTTGAACGTTTGTTTCCTCTTTTGCCTACTTTAGATCCGAGCAAGAAATATACCCAGTAGTTTGAATGGTAAAAAAATTGTTTTCCTGCGACATCGACAGAATGTTGGAGCCAAGTTCCAAGGGTGGTCCATCAGAGTCTGAATGGATGCCTGTGGTGTCTATGCTGACTTCACGACAGAGAGAAGACGAGGAAGAAGAAAACATATAGATACTCTTTTTTTGAGAAGACTATAGATACTCGGTTGGTTTTCTAAGAGGAAATTATGGAGTTTATTTACTTTCAATTTCTAAAAGAAAGGAGTACGTTATGAACATTTTAAAATTTAAAATTAGTAGAGGACGTAATGACATTTTTATCTTGAAATAAAAATGAATATATATATATATATATATATATATATATATATATATATAAAAGATTATTAACTATTTTTTATTTTTTTTTGACCTACTCCGTAAATGTTTCGTAGTTTTACCACTAAGCTACTCTATAGGTAAATTATGGTGTTTATTTACTTTCAGTTTTTAAAAAAGAGTAGTAGGTTATGAACATTTTAAAATTTAAAATTTAAAATTAGTAGAGGATGTAAATGACATTTTTATCTTAAAATAAAAATGATTATATATATATATATATATATATATATATATATATATATTATAACTATAATCTAGTCCAAATTATAAAATAGGTTATTTGGGGTTTAGAATATATCTGTCAGCTTATATATATTTTTGTACAGCAAAATTACTAAGAAAAATACTCTCAAAGATGGGCCAATTTTATTTTCTCTCTACATGTCATATCACTGCCCCAAAGCTTAGACGAAGACGGCGGAAACCACTCGCTCCGCAACCCGTCTGAGCTTTAACTTAATCCATAACAAAGAAAAACTCTCTACTTTGCGCATTAGTGAATCCAAACCTAGATCTTTGGTTGCTCCATATGTCCCAAACAAAATCATAAGCGAAAAACAGATGTCCCTAAACTCATCATCTTTATCGCATAAACAGTACTTCATATCCTCACAGGAGAAGGAGAGTAGAATCTCAGTTCCGACTTGAAGGCTCTCGGTCAAGGTAACGAACCTCGGAGACGGTTAACTTACGTGCCGTCTCCATGGAAGGACGAGCAATCAAATGGGCGACCAACCAATAAGCCAGCTCAGGAATATATACCATGTTGGCTTAGGGCCGGAGTCACAATGACAACATGCATTGCGCATTATCTCTGTGACGATCATATTCAGTTTGTCCGATTGAATTGCTAATTGTTGGCAGAGTATCCGAATCTGATTGCGCAACCTTGCCAGGATCATATTATTCTTGAGTGAGAATATTGGTGGCCACTAATGCAGCAGTTTTATCCATATGATCAGCTTTTGATGCTAGTTGGGTGAATGATGCGTGGGATACGAACCTTCTCCTTTGGTGCTTAGTGCAATGTGATCGATGCTCACTCCTCTCTCTCATTGACAGCATAAAGAAAAGGCAAGCATCAAGGGGACCAACCAACAGAAAAATACTACCAGTCCTAATTCCTTAATTGCTGATGCTACTAATAATAGAGAGATTGGTACTTGGTGGAATGCACAACCTTCACTCACTCTTTGGGGTCTTCTGGTGCTGGCTGAGTGATAGGAAAGCTGACCATGCATTAGCCAACAGGCCTAACCCACAAATCATTATTGGTTTGGGTCCATAGGATACAATTCCTATCCCCCTCCAACTTGCTAGCAAAAGAAAGGTGGGGGTGCACATGGTTCTTCTTCTTCTTCTTCTTCTTCTTGATAACTTACTGATAAGTGAATGTAGGTCCTTTGAGTTACTTACCCCCTTATGTAATTGATTATGAGACTCGCTTCATAGTATCGACCGAGAGTATTTATCGTATATTATATTTTTTCGATTTTTATAATTTCGGTATCATAATCAAGGATAATGAATTTTTGCGAGGTGTCTCTTTGATTGATTGATATCATACTATAATGGCATACTAGATTTGGTTATTGATAGTTTTACTAGTTTTTGATTTTTTTCCATTCTACGTGCGTCGAGGTTCATATGGAAAATCTCGTGTGACACTAGTTTAACAAGAAAAAAAAAACTATTACAGACTTATGCAACTTAAAGTATTTCTGGAATTTATTGCTAACTGTGTAAACCGACCTTTTGAGACTTGTAGAGACCCATAGCACAACTATGTACTCCCACTAGGGCCCGCACCTAGAACCGGAACCCCTAAAATTAGATTTTTCTAAGTTTTATTGTCTGACAGTATACTGCCCAGTATACTGTTTTCCTGCTGTGAGTGGGAATAGTATCTGTGCATGGTGATTTCAACCGTTGGATTGTGATCCAACGGGTGTGATTTGTTCTGGGGGCTTATATATGGTTGATCACCACTTCATCATTTCTCATTTTATCTCTCTCTCTTGGTTTTCTAAAGCCAAGAAAGAGAGCTCTTCCCTTCTCCTCTCTCATACACTCTTTTCCACTTTTCGCAAGCTCATGAGTATCGAGGCAATCATACACTCTTTTTCACTTTTTTGCAAGCTCACGAGTATCGAGGAAACGAGGCTTGCGCTTTTGAGCCGGCCTGGTGGAGGCCAACAATGACGCGGGCACGAATACTAAGCATCGTATCGATCGCATCGTTGGTCCGTAGGCGAGTATACCTTGCTCGCGACATTGAACAATGATTTATGTTTAGTTTGATATGTTTTTCATGTGAAATATTGAAAATTCTCTTCGATTTTGATTGCCATTATTCTGATTCAGGAGTGCTCGATATACCAAGTCCGCTGCCCTTGACGGAACTCGAATTGATCGTGTTCCAATCATTTTATCAAAAGTTTTGGTTTTGTCGACAATCCATTTTATCCCAACCGATAGTCATGGATCTTTCTCCACGACACCTACAAGTGATATCTGTAGAAGCATGTAAAATCTAGATCCATGAGCCCAATAAACATTCGTCCCAAGATCGACTCAGAAGAAATTAGGCTGCATAATAACTATGCGGCCAAGAAAAAGCAGCATCCATGCGCCCCAATATTGACCACAAAGGCTGATACAAAGATTATGTCTGACACAGAATCCTGAAAAAAGGACTTTCTAAATGCCTCGAAAGACGTGAGCACGCTAAACGACAGAACCTCACGTCAGCATGAACTTTACTCCTGACGGTTGTGCAGCGCCACGTGTACAACACAGCAAAAGCTCCATGCATTCCATGCGTCTCTGGCTCCATGCCTTCCAGACCCCATGCGTCTCTGGTCCCATGCGTTCCAGACTCCATGCGTTCCATGCGTCCTAGACTCCATGCGTCCCACGTGGTAGGGTTCCCTGAGACAAAGTCTTTCTGTTGCGACTGAAGTAATTCTTTTCAACTAAATGCGGACCACATGCCAATCTGACCAAGTCACGCAAACAAAAGACGAGAATCGTCCAGATTTTCAGCAAAACGTCTACGTGGAAGCTCATCCTAGACTCAACTACATCCTGTTAAGGATGTACACGTGGCAGCCTGCCCATAGTATGCGTCTACAGTTATAACCGTATTCTGTTGAAGGAGCCCCCTGTGGTCACCAAACAGAAATACATGCTGCACCTATAGCCGATCAGCATGATGGCTATAAATAGGAGAAACTTAGACGTTCTAAGGGCAGATTTTTCTGCTTCAGAGACTATACCCCTCAAGGCGAGCTACGTACGTGCACACAAGCTCATGAGAGATAAGAGAGAATATAGTATCCTCATTCCCTCATCGGACCGTCAACGAAGTAAAATAGTCGCTACAGTACTCGATCTCCATCGTCACATTACCCAGATCAAAAATATTGTAATTAGATTTTCTGTCTAGAATTTTTTGAACACTTTTTGTTTGTTATTAAATGAACGTTTCCAAACTTATTTCAATGGCAAACAAGATAGCAACTCTGCTGGGGACATCCTTCTCCTATGATGAGAAGGTCGTGACACAGTCCGACGCGTCGAAGCTGGGTTCAACCCAGAGGATGCTGGTTGTATGCTTCGACAGGAAGCCTTCGAGGAAATGCTCTCCGAGGCTGGCAAAGCCTAAGAAGACCCGTAGGACATGGGTTATAAAGGCCGCTGTGCCTCACCCAACTGCGGAGCATGCACTCCCCGTCTCTCTCCCTGCCGCAGGGGACGCACATCATGCGTCTATACGAGCTGACGAATTTTATGCGACAGCCTCTTCTGACAAGGAAAGTGCTCGGCACGAGCTCTGGCAGAGAAAAATACCACGATGCTAGGAGTTCGATTGCTAAGACACGTTCCATGCGACCATGTCAAAAGTCGCAAGAGGAGGACTATGCGGCACCGGTCGGTAGCCTGAGCTAGATGGCCATATGCGACCAGGACATCAACAGAAGTTCCGTCTTCGACCGAATCTCACGCAGCGCTGACTCCGTGCGCCATGCTGAGAAATACGAAGATGTAAACTTGGACTCTTCATACTACGCATTGGCGCATGCTAGGACAAAGAATCCTAGGGCAATGCAAGCTCGCCAAGCTCAAGGAATTGCTCATTCGATCGACCGTCAACAGGCGCTGCTAACTGTAATACGTGCCCTTGACGAAAAATTATACAAAGTTGATCCATGCGTCCAGCCTGCAGTGGCAATTGGATAGGGTCAGTCTAAAGAGTCTTCCATTAGCAACCTGGGAAAAGTTCTTATACGAACCCCGGGTCAGGAAGCAAAGTCAACACCTACGCACCCATGTGCTCGGTCTACCCAGGCTCATAAGAAGGGTGCAACGGTGAATCAATCATCGCTTGACTTGTACAACGTGATCAATCATAAGCATAAAGTGAGGAAATCAACTACGACATATGAAGTATCCTTCCCAGGGCATCACTGTGCCAGCATTATCATCAACTGCTGCTGTAACAAAGCAACAATACCCACAAACAGGCAGTCGACATTCTAGCGGCTACAACCAAAGGCACCCACCCGACGGCAACCTAGAGAACAGGTGCAAGCACAAGAGGTAGAGGAAATGCCCCTTGCCTCATGTTATTCTGCTCTGAAGGCCCCCTCTATAAGGGGAGATCAGAAGTCCATCACCTCCAGTACGTCACTTTCGTCCAACGGATGAAGAAGACGGGTCCCAGGAGGACAGGTAGCGGAACCCGCGTAAGGTATTTTCCTGGAAACCTGCTCAAAGAAGAAGCTGTCAGTCACTGGGGGTAGTTCTTCCTTAGGACCCCAGGTGACTACGCAAGCTGGGGGTTGTAATCCCCCTGACCTTTGTGATAATCCGGCGTTTCGAGAAGACGGTGATTCCCAAGGAGCAAATAATGAGATACCTGGGGGTAGCCACCATTGTCAAGAGGACGCAGCTTCCTACGCTGGGAGTAGTGTTTCCTCCGAGTCCGAAGAGGATGCAACACTACCAACTTTCCCGGATGACTATTCACGGAAAGAGTCTGAGGCAAAAAGTGAGACGTCCACCGTCCCATCCATTTTTCTCTATGTGAGAACATCATACATGGCAGAAGACGATAACGAGAGCCCCAATGATCGACAATGCCTCGAAACCCTCGAGGCAATGATGCAAACCATGAGCACGTTAATGCAGGCCTTGACCCAGACAATACTGTAGATCCAGGTGAATATAGCCTCACAACCAGCAATGGCCTCTGGTCAAGCAAGCCTGGACCCCGGGACAAATGGAGATTCAAATGCAACCGCTTCACCCGCTGGCGGTAATCATACCCTGCCTGGATTACCTGCCCCTTCAACAGTCGATGAAGCTCGGGAAACAATACGGGAGGTACGGGAACTCCGAGCCCGCCTAGACTTAATGGGCAATCGGGACTCACTGCGCGAGCTCAGGATCCGACAACCGTATCCCCTCGAGTGGAGAGATGTATCATACCCGCCCGAGTACAAGCCCTTTAACTTGACTCTGTTTGATGGGAAGGTATCTTTCCATTAATTCATGAGTTACTTCGAGACGATAATGGAACATCTGCCTCGCAACGATGCCCTCTTAACCAAGTTCTTTGTTGGGGCATTATCTGAAATAGCTTTTGATTGGTTCTGCAGCCTCCATGACAATTGTATTTCGTAGTTTGATGACCTCAAATATCTTTTCCTTGTCCGGATCTACGATGGAGGAAATAACATGACAATGTCCTCTTGAATGGACATCACTCAAAGAAAGAAAGAGTCTGTATGGGAATACATCGAGTGGTACAGACAAGCGGTGCTAAAGTTACCCTCCGGTAACCCCGAGTCTACGTTGATGGACACCTGCCGGAGAAATCTCCTTCCTACAGTCAGACTCTGGATGGGCGACTCTTAGTTGAAAGACTGGACGACGTTCATCATAAATGCTGTTTGTGTTGAGAAGAAAGTAAATGACACCCGCCTCTTGGGAATACAGATCCTCGTCGCTGATGATAGAGAAAAATGTCCTTACAACAATAACAACAACAACAACATCGGCAATAGCGCGCAGGATGGCAAGGAAAAGCAGGCGCTTATCGCCAATATAACCAAGAAGCCCGAGCAAAATCCCGCAAAGGCTCCAAAACTGAAGGAAATTTATTCCTTCGAAGATGATAAAGTCATGGCAATCTTTGACGTGCTAATGAAGGGAAACAAGCTTCGGCTCCCTGACGTCAAGCACCCTGTTGAGGCAGTCGATGTGAATAATCCGAAGTACTGCCACTACCATCGATACGTCCATAATATGACGCAGAATTGCTACACACTGAAGTGGTACATCCAGCGTCTGCTCGACACCAAGGCCCTCACCTTGGACTTCGATGACTAAACAATTGCCGCCAACATGGTATCTCTCAAGTTTGATTACTTTCCTGCAACGGAAGCCAAAGACGGAGTAATCCCGATCCCCAGGGCAACAATAGAGGTTGTCAATCTTCCGCCAGCTCGTGACCAAACAGCCTGGCTGATACCTCTCACCATATCATGTGGGAAGGTCATGTGGGTCCATCCAGATCTTGCTCTATACTTGATGTAGCAGGCAACGCCTTTCGCCACCAAGTCCAAGGACAAGAAGTCCAAGTCTTGCTACATGGTTTCTATCCCTTCCGAAGAAGCTATAACAGGAACAACGAGGTCAAGCTTGGTGTACCAACGAGAGTACGACATCCCTGACGATGGTGCACTTCCAATCGCATCCGATCCGGGTCTATCCCAGCCTCCAACAGTGGACAAGTCCAAGCAGAAGAAACTTGCTTCGACAAACCGCTGTGCAAAGATATCGCTCAGGGTTAAAAAAGCTCTACAACTTCGATATTTTAGCACAACTGGCCAATACTCTAGCGAAGTTGTCACTATTCGAGCTTCTCTGACTCTCCAAAGATACTCTGGTTGCTCTGAGTGAGGTATTGCAGAATGCTGACACCTACCTGGCGCAGGTCAAACCGCCAACTGAGGATCCTGTCATATGCCCCACTGCGATAATGTGATGGAGGCGATACCCAACATCACGTTCTCGCAACAAGACATGTTGCTAAATAACAATATGCACCATCTCTCTCTGTATTACACATGGTACATTAGCGCCGTCAAGGTGGACCGGATGCATATCGACCCCGGTTCGTCAATCAGCATCATCCTGCAAGTCTGCTTCAGACCTTGGTGTCTGTCACGCCCCAGTCCCAAAATGATGAGGGACTGAGCACGTGAGCAATGGCCAGCAGCACGCACCGATGGACAACCCAATTTAATGGATCCATCAGGGCATGCTTAAGCTGTAGTCTAGCAGTGCTAAGTACACGTCTCAGGTATTACTAATCTCATCCACAGAACAAACACAGATTAATTGCCAGAATTAATGCAATGGAAATAAATAAGCAATATTAAATAAGGTTATCTCGGGAAACAAATCCGAGAATTATTCTGTTACATTTAAGGAAACATAGACTGGAAATAAAATACTGAAAAGAAAATACTGTGAATATAAAGCCGGTGCTCAGGAGAAGTCTTCTGCAACTATCTCGTCCTCGGTTCCGGGTTCTGCTCCAAGGAGTGCTCCTGTACCGTACACCTCGGGGTAGTTCTCCTCGGCTATACCTGGGGACATAGTCCATTCCAGGTCCTCAAGAGACATAACAAGGTACAGAAAATATAAGCCAAAACATATGCAGTGCAGCAATAATGAAACAGCAGGGTAAATATGTAAACCAGCTAGTGATATGCAAGTGAGAGTTTTAGTCATACTCAGGCTGAGACTACTACAGGATCAGTGTCGAAGAAACCATAGCAGTATTTTCTCGAAGAGCCAGTAAGGAACCAAAGCTCTATATCAGAGTCTAAGGCACCGCCAGATAAAAGTATTTATATTATATTATATTCAGCCTTGATATGATAATACTCTCCCCACCCCATGTAATCTCACGTCACAGTTCCAGAAATATCAGGTACAAGTCACGCAAGTTTGAACTAATGCAATGAGTCAGGCTAGAATCTAAGCATGTAAACTAGAAATGATATGAAAATGTAGCCTATACGGAATCACCAGGTATATCTCAGGCAATTCCGTCACATGAAGAGTGTCAGGTGTCCTGGGTTGAGCAGTTAAACAAGTTCACATATGAAGCTACAGAAATCAAGTAAAATACTATAACCAAAAATATCTGAGAATTGGCAAGCTTTACTTGCCCACTGATGTATAACTAAGTCCAGGAAATAGGTAGCAAAGCTACAAGTTTTGGCAAGGTACACTTGCCTGTGGTTCCGGCTATGTTTGCAGTTCTGACTTCTGTAAACCCCCTAAATTTCTCAAATTATTAAATCTTGGATTTTTCCCAATTTTCTGGAATTTTCTGAGAATTTTCTGTAATTAAAATCAAGGTTTTCAATTAATAAATGATTTTTTTAATTGGCAATAAATAATATTAAAATATCATGAAAATAATATTTTTGGGTGTAAAATGAAAAATTGGACTTAGGGTAATTTTTCTGGATTTTTCTGGGCCTCAGACATATTTTTAAATGCCTGAAAACTAATTTATTAATTATTTAAATTAATTATCTATTTATTTTTTTTTATATTTTTTTTTTCTCTTTTCTTCTGCGGGCCGCCCAGGCCCATTGGGTCGCGGCCCGGCCCGTTAGCATCAGCCCAGCCCAGCTTAGCGGGTCGGGCGGGTCCGCCCAACCCGGAACCCGCTCCGACCCGACCCGAGGGAGTCACCCCCAACCCGCACGACCCCCTCTCCCAGTTCCCGCGGCCGCCGTCGCATTTTTCGGCCGGCCACGTTGCCGTCCCCGCCTCAACCCTCGGCCCACGACCCCCTCTCCCCTCCGCCTCGCCCGGAGCCAACCACCTCGCCGCCCAGCCTATAAAACCCTACCCCGACCTCATCTCCCCAAACCCCGAAACCACCTCGCCGCCGTGCGCCACCACCCGCCTCCGACCGACCTCGCCGCAGTGCCGCCCCGGACCACCTTCCTCCTCCCAGCGCCCAGCCCCAGCCCCACCTTTCCTCCTCCCTCCACTCCTCGACGAACAGCAGCGTGGCGGCAGCACCCCTCGCCTGAGCCGCCTCCGGCAGCCGTTGCCGGGCCTCCCCGCGCGCCGCCGACCACCAGAGCAGCTCCGCCCAGCCCGGTCGGCCTCCCCAGCAGCGCCGCTCAGCCCTCCGCCGGCCGGACCGTCGCCGGAGATCCCCAATCATCAACCCTAGCCCTAATTTCTATTTTCGTGTCCGACACGAGTCGGACACGCCTCGAACCCGAATTTCCAGGTCCCCTTCAGGTACGCGTAACTTTCGCCTCGTAGCTCCGTTTTCAATTCCGTAAATTGTGTTGTGAAGCCTGTATGACCCTCTCGGTGTCCGGACAAACTGTTCGGGACATCGCGTCCTGTGGTGATCGCACACCGCGATCCAAAAACAGGAAAAACCAGACCCTGTTTTACCCCCGGAACCGAGTACGTTCCGCCAAACGGGACGACTTGGTCTCGTGCGGTCTTCGCAGATACGTACGCACCGTCGATACGGACGTGTGAGATTTCGCGGAAGCTGATTCGGGTGTGCGTGCACACCGAAATCAACGCGTATCCGCGGACATCACCCCGTAACCGGCTTTTCTGCAATTCACCCTAACTTTGTGCACACTCGTCAGATCGAGACGAAACTTGCGCCATCGGACTCGTAGCGATATGCTGGTCCTGTGGGTCAAGTTTGGTTCGATTCTGAGAACGTTAACGAAATCGCGTGTCGTGGGCCCCACAGGCCCCGCTCGACGGGCGATTTTGTGTTCGGCTCATCGGAATCCAGATCTGGAAGTTCCGTTGGGTTCGTATCAGTGTTCCTGACCTGTTGACACTAAGTTTGGTGAATTTGGAGACCTTTGACCCGGACACGTTTTTCGGTGCAAAGCGGGCCCACCGGCGGACCCCGTTTTGACCCGAAACTGCCGTTTTTGCCCTTGTCTCCAAATTGGACCCAAGGACAGGCGTTTCTAGCTATTTGACATCTTCTGAGCATGATGGTAATGTCTGTTTCAGCTTTTGGACTCATCTCTGGACTTTCCCCCAAGAACCCATTTAATCAGATCCAAACAACAGGCAAGTACCTGCACTTCAAGTTAATCTTTATATTGTGATAATTAAATTCCCTGCTCTACTAGTACTCTTGCTGATTACACGTAGTGTTAGAATACTATATTTCATGTCTTGAATATTGGAATTCATGTCTTGTTTTTCATGTCGGGTGGGAGAATACTGAAAGGCATGTAGTTACCCTTCCCCTTGCCGTGAATAATAGCTGTTGGTACACGACTGTCCATCAGCCGGATCCCGATTATTCGTGACTAATAGCCGTTCATGACGGCCGGATTAGCCTTATAAACCCCTACATGCCAACTAAGTATTCTAAAAACAAACACAAGTTTCATACAGATAACTTCAGGCCATGTTATATTCTTGCTGACTGTGTAGTTTCTTTTCCTGCTCGTTTACTTCTGTTTTCTCATATTCCTGTTTATAGTTTTGACTCTGAGATATTAACTTTCCTTTATGCATATTCCTTAACATGATAGTCAATGTTTAATTGTCATAAATATTTAGTTTAACATTGTTGTGCACTGTGTACTTTGCTCCTTTCCTGACTGGATCTGTTGATTTAGGCGATGATGAGGATCTTGTCCCTACTTATTATGGTCCTTATGAGGGTACAGATGATACCTATGAGGAGCCAGAACCCACCCAGGAGACCCCTGCTGCTGAGTAGCTAGTAGTAGCTATCCTTTTTTTTTCTGTTCTTATCTTATTTAATCGGGTTTGTCCCCGATTTTATTTTGGAATTCCTGTACTAAACATTTGAATTGTTGTCACATTCATTTCAGTTGCAAAATTTAAGTTTCTATTCTCATTATTATCTTGCCTATGTTAAATTGTGAATGAGTTAGACTAGTTAGATGGATTGACCTAGACAGCGTACTACCGCCGACTCTGCGGCGTAGGCTGGACGTACCCACGTACTCGTGCCCGAACTACCGGGTGCGGGTCGTGACACGTTTTTATGGTGGCCCATACAGGTCCTATCCTAAAATAGGGTAATACCCTAGGACAGGGTATGGAATAAGATTGAGGATTCTAGGAAAAGCTCATTCACAGTATAGCGTCCTTATTTCAATTCTTGATATCATTGCTGCTCAATTTTTTTCTATCGCCCTTGATTTCCAAGTATTCTATTCTGATCTTCCTATCCCTTAATCTTTCAGAATGGTCCAGACCAGGAACACAGTAGGAGGCACATCAGAACCAGCTGAACAGAATGTGCCCGAAACTCTTGCACTCCCGCCGCCTCCATCTGTTCCGGCAGTTACTCTTGATGGGGCACAACTACTTGGAGTGTTCCAGGGATTGGTGGAATCCCAGAAAGAACAGACTGCACTCCTGCGGACCAGCCTCTCAGAAGCTATTAAGTCCCAGGAGTCGCCACTCAAGAGGCCAGGAAGTGCCAAAGACTTCAAGAACCTTAGGCCTCTGGAATTCTATGGAACTGAGGGCATTCTCTATGCCGATGAGTGGATAGAGAATGTCGAGAGACTCCTGAAGACTGCCCGGGTCCCTGATGACCTCAAAGTGGAGTCCGCAAGCCTGCAACTGTTCGACATTGCTCGAACCTGGTTCAGAGACGAACCCCAACTATCTGCTCCCGACATCACCTGGGAAGACTTCAAGAGGCTATTCAAGGAGAAATTCTACCCCGAAGTGGCTCGGAAAGCTCTCGAAAGCCAATTCGAGAGACTGGAATAAGGTAACATGACTGTTGATGAATATACTGCTGAATTTAGCAGGTTAAGCCACTTTGCGGAGTACATGGTTCGTACCCCGGAGGACAGAGCCCGTAGATTCAAGAAGGGGCTATCTCCGGATATCCGCCTTGCTGTCACCACCAGCCGAGCTCGCACCTATGAGGAGATCTTGAGCGTGGCTCAAGGCGTCGAGAGAGATATGGGGCACAAACTGAAACGAGAAAGAGATACCGGGAATGCGGGACCCAACAAATGCCCTTTTCAACAACAACAATAGCAGAGGGCCCCGCAGCAAACTCAGCGTCCTCTCCCTCGAGCTCCAGCACCCCAGGCTCAAGGTCAGAACCAGCGAGCTCCCCCTTGCAACTATTGCCAAAAACCAGGCCACACTTGGCAAGACTGTAGAAAGAGGCTAGGTGCCTGCCTCTATTGTGGCTCCCCAGCACATCAATTGAGGGACTGTCCTGCTGCTCAAGGACGCCCCGCTGCACCAAAGGCTCCAGTCCAGGCCAGGCCCCCAGCAGCACAACAGAGGGGACCCCCGCTTCCAACACAACAACAACGCTTTGCTCAGCACCAACAGAGGGGTGCACCGCAGCAAGGCCGTGCTTATGCAATGACTCTGGAAGAAGCTGAGGCCACAACAGACGTGATCACAGGTTCTGTGCTTATAAATTCAATACCAGCTATTACTTTATTCGACTCTGGAACTTCTCATTCATTCATGTCAGTAGATTTCCTTATGAAGCATAACTTAATCACTAAACCCCTTAGGAATTGTTATAAGATCATTACCGGTGGAGGAATCATCCCGGTTAGTGATGCCTGTAACAATTGTCCTATTACATTATGTGGAAGAGTACTGTATGCTAGACTACTTGTAATGCCAGTGCCCAGTTTTAACATTATACTGGGTATGGATTGGTTAAGTCAACATCATGCCACCATAGACTGTCACAGAGGTAGTGTAATCTTCAGGCCCCCTGACAAGCCAGAATTTGAATTTGCTAGAGGTTCTAGAGAAATGGGTAATGACATAATTTGTGGAGCCCTAGTAACAGAAGAATTGCCACCTATCATCTCTGAATACCTTGATGTCTTCCCTGAGGATCTCCCAGGCTTACCCCCAGACCGAGAAGTTAAATTCTCCATTGACTTAGTGCCAGGAGCAGCACCAGTATCTCAGAACCCCTACAGAATCAACAAGAATGAGATAATAGAACTAAATGAACAAATCAAAGAGCTAGAAGATAAAGGTTTCATTAGGTCTAGTGTCTCACCTTGGGGAGCTCCAGTACTATTTGTGCCCAAGAAGGACGGAACATCCAGAATGTGTATTGACTATAGGGCCTTAAATGCCTTAACAATTAAGAATAAGTATCCCCTGCCCAGGATAGATGACTTATTTGATCAGTTGAGTGGAGCTCGGGTGTTTTCAAAGATTGATTTAAGGTCTGGTTACCACCAAGTAAGGGTGAGAAAGGAAGACATCCCTAAAACTGCTTTCAATACCCGGAACGGACACTACGAATTCTTAGTAATACCGTTCGGGTTGACGAATGCTCCAGCAGTTTTTATGAACTTAATGAACAGAGTTTTCCAGCCATACCTAGACAAATTTGTAGTGGTCTTCATTGATGATATTTTGATCTACTCCAAGACCCCCGAAGAACATGAAGAACATTTGAGGTTAGCATTGGAGACTTTGAGGAAGGAAAAACTTTATGGAAAATTATCCAAATGTGCTTTCTTCCTAGACAAAGTAGAATTCTTGGGACATGTTGTGACTGGAGATGGAATAGCAGTAGATCCTAAGAAAATAGCGGCAGTAGAATCCTGGCCCACTCCAGACTCTGTAGCAGAGATTAGAAGCTTCCTGGGACTAGCTGGCTACTATCGAAAGTTTGTGAAGGACTTTGCTAGAATTGCGGAGCCCATGACAAAATTAACAAGAAAGGATGAAGAGTTCACCTGGACTGATGAATGTCAGCGTGCCTTTGAGGAATTGAAGAAAAGGCTGACTTCTGCCCCTATTCTGACCTTACCTTCTGGAACCGGAGGTTTCGCTATTTATAGTGATGCTTCTGGAAAAGGTCTAGGTTGTGTATTGGAGCAGAATAAGAAAGTAATAGCATATGCCTCTAGACAGCTTCGACCACATGAAAAGAACTATCCAACTCATGACCTAGAATTGGCAGCTGTCATTTTTGCTCTTAAACTATGGAAACATTATCTTTATGGAGAAAAGGTGGAAATATTTACAGACCATAAAAGTCTAAAATATATCTTCACCCAGAAAGAGCTAAACATGAGGCAAAGAAGGTGGCTGGAACTAATGAAAGACTTTGATATCACTCTTCAATATCACCCTGGGAAGGCAAATATAGTTGCTGATGCTCTAAGCAGGTATCCTATGGCGATGTACTTGACTATGGACAGACACCTGCTGGAGGACTTGGAAAGTTTAGGTATTGAAGTAATTATCCCAGGAAAAGAAGGCCAAATGATGAACTTGCAGATTCAGTCTACTCTAATGGACAAGATCAAGGAGACTCAGTTTCAGGACGAAGGCCTGCGAAGCCTTCGAGGTCAAGTGCAAGCTGGACTAGTAGAAGAATTCAGAATTCACGAAGATGGATCACTGAGGCATGGCGATAGATTATGTGTACCTCAAGGAGACATAAGAGAAGAAATCATGCAAGAGGCGCACAGATCGCAATACTCTATACATCCAGGAGCCAACAAGATGTACAAAGACCTGAGGACGCATGTTTGGTGGCATGGCATGAAAAGAGAAGTAGCCAGGTTCGTATCTCGTTGTTTAGTGTGCCAGCAAGTCAAGGCAGAGAGGCAAAGACCTGGAGGATTGCTTCAACCCCTACCCATTCCGGAGTGGAAGTGGGAACATATCACAATGGATTTTGTTTCCGGACTTCCAAGGACACCTAGTGGTAAGGATGCAATCTGGGTGATAGTAGATCGACTGACCAAGTCTGCACATTTTCTACCTTTTAAAGTAGGGCTATCTACAGAGAAGCTGGCAGATTTATATATCAGACATATTGTTAGGCTGCATGGAGTTCCAGTAAGTATTGTCTCCGACAGAGATTCAAGATTCACCTCTCACTTCTGGAAGAGCTTACAAGCCAGTTTGGGGACTCAACTCAAATTCAGCACAGCTTATCATCCCCAAACCGATGGGCAATCGGAACTTACAATCCAGACCCTTGAAGATATGCTCCGTACATGTATTCTGGATTTTGGAGGATCCTGGGAAGACTACCTACATCTGGTGGAGTTCTCTTATAATAACAGTTATCAAGCCAGCATCGAGATGACTCCATTTGAAGCTCTGTATGGACGAAGATGTCGTACCCCGCTATCATGGGACGACGTTGGAGAAAGAGCCTTGCTGGGACCAGAGATGGTGATCGATTCAGCTGAGAAGGTAAAGCAAATAAGGGACAGACTTCGAGTGGCTCAAGACAGGCACGACATTGGGCAAATAGCCACCGAAGGCCCTTGGAATTTGAGGTAATTAAATTTATGAAATTCAAGTCAATTTAAATATTTTGCTTAAGGAACTAAGGCTTGATTATGACTTTATTAAAGGTTGGAGAGCTGGTGTTCTTGAAGATTTCCCCGACACGTGGCACCATTAGGTTCGGAAGAAGTGGAAAACTCAGCCCAAGATTCATTGGACCTTTTGGCATTCAGGAGAAAATCGGAGAAGTGGCCTACCGTCTGGCATTGCCACCCTCTCTGGAAGGAGTCCATAACGTCTTCCACGTGTCGCAGCTGAGGAAGTATGTGTCAGACCCCAGCCACATTTTGGATCACTCAGAACTCGAAGTAGGCCCAAGTCTGACTTACCAGGAGCAACCCGTGGAGATACTGGATCGCTCGGAGAAAGTCCTACGGAACCAGGTTATCTCCCTGGTTCGCGTAGCTTGGAAGCACCATTCTTCCGGCGAATCCACCTGGGAGCGAGAAGACGAGATTAGAGAGCGATATCCCTATCTTTTTGAACCCTGAGGTGTATTTTATTTCTCAGCCTTTCTTTTCGTGCCTTGTTATTCTTAAATTTCGAGGACGAAATTTTTGTAAGTTGGGTAGGTTGTAAACCCCCTAAATTTCTCAAATTATTAAATCTTGGATTTTTCCCAATTTTCTGGAATTTTCTGAGAATTTTCTGTAATTAAAATCAAGATTTTCAATTAATAAATGATTTTTTAATTGGTAATAAATAATATTAAAATATTATGAAAATAATATTTTTGGGTGTAAAATAAAAAATTGGACTTAGGGTAATTTTTCTGGATTTTTCTGGGCCTCAGACATATTTTTAAATGCCTGAAAACTAATTTATTAATTATTTAAATTAATTATCTATTTTTTTTTTATTTTTTTTTCTCTTTTCTTCTGCGGGCCGCCCAGGCCCATTGGGCCGCGGCCCGGCCCCTTAGCATCAGCCCAGCCCAGCTTAGCGGGTCGGGCGGGTCCGCCCAACCCGGAACCCGCTCTGACCCGACCCGAGGGAGTCACCCCCAACCCGCATGACCCCCTCTCCCCGTTCCCGCGGCCGCCGCCGCGTTTTCCGGCCGGCCACGTTACCGTCCCCGCCTCAACCCTCGGCCCACGACCCCCTCTCCCCTCCGCCTCGCCCGGAGCCAACCACCTCGCCGCCCAGCCTATAAAACCCTACCCCGACCTCATCTCCCCAAACCCCGAAACCACCTCGCCGCCGTGCGCCACCACCCGCCTCCGACCGACCTCGCCGCAGTGCCGCCCCGGACCACCTTCCTCCTCGGTGGACGCCGGTGGTCGTCGGAGACGAAGGGGGAGGGGAGGAGGAGAGCTGACGGTGGACGCCGGTGGTCGTCGGCGGCGGGTCTGAGGCGGCGGGGTACGGCGGAGCTAGTCGAGGGGGGAGATGGCTGGCCGGAGAGGGGGAGGAGCGGGGTTTAAATAGGCTGGGCGAGGGGCTGGGGGCCGAGCTGGGCGGAGAGGTGGCAGTGGACGTGGGGGTGAGGGCCGGCCGGAGCGGGCGGAGGGCGCGGTGGAGGCGGCGCGGAAGTCGGGCAGCAGCGCGGGTCGTGAGGGAGAGGGTGGAGGCCGGGTCGGGTTTGGGTTCGGGGAATTGGGCCGGGCTGGGTTCGTGGGCCGGGCCGGGCTGGGTATTTAAAAAATAAATAAATAATATTACTAATAATAATAATAAATAATTAGAAAATAATTAATAAATAAATAATTAAATAAATAAATACTTTTTAGGCATTTAAAAATAGGTCCGGGGTCCGATAAATTTCAGAAAAATTGCCCTAAGTCCAGTTTTTCATTTTACACCCAAAAATATTATTTCCATAATATTTTAATATCATTTAATATTAATTAAAAATCATTGAATAATTAAAACCCTGTTTTTAAATTACAGAAAAATCCCAGAAAATTCCAGAAAATTGTAAAAAATTCAGTTTTTAAAATTTTAAAAAAATCAGGGGTTTACAATCTATCCCCCTTAAGAGGATTGCGTCCTCGCAATCAAAGATTAACCGGTCAACAGAGATGACGCGGTCGCAAGCATCGTTTGAAAATACATCACAAGATACTTAGGGAAATACCGCTTCCCTAAAATTGAAAGTTATACACTTTCCAGGAAAATTTAGTTAAAGAAAAGATCTACAACTTTTTTGAAAATCAAGTTGTTATTAACAAGTTGCAAATTACTAGGTTGGGGCTGAGGTCACGAACCAATAGGCACGAGCTACACAAGACTAAAACAGATAACTATAAATCACTTACTCGCATCGGCTTCCTGCACAGTCATCGCGTAAGCCTGCTCTCGTCCTTGAGGTAGATTCCTCTGCTGTTGCTGAGCTTGCTGGTAGGGTGCTGCTCTAGGTGCTGGTGGAGTTTGCTGGTTCGCCCTTGGTGCTCCTTCTCTACGCTCAGGGCAGTCTCTCACTGCATGCTGTCTGGATCCGCAGCCTAAGCATAGTCTGAGTTTACGTCTACATTCCTTCTCGACATGGCCTATCTTGCCGCAGTGGTAACAGGTAGGAAGGTAGAAGGCTTTTGGTGCTGCTCTTGGTGGCGAGCTTATTTGTTGACGCTTTACAGACTCTTCTTATGATGCTTTGGTTGGTGCGGATGGGGACGGCCGCTTCAGTCTGGTCTCTCTCTTGGTGACGCGCTCTATGCGTCGAGCCGCAGCAAGAACGTCCGAGTATGATGTTGGTGCGACAGACCCAATTAGTTTTTGCAGCTCGATGTTCAGTCCGTCGAAGAATTTCTCGGCCTTCTCTTCCTCAGTCGGGATCAGGGTGGGGGCGAAGCGGCTCAGACGAATGAATTCTGAGTTGTACTCTTCCACCGTCATGGAGTCCTGAGTGAGGCGATTGAATTTGTCCCGCAGTTCTGATCGAGCGATGGCAGAAATGTACATTTCCTGGAAGAGTCTGGAGAACTCCTCCCAGGTGACTCGGTCTGGTCCGAGTCGCGTCTCCTCGGATAGCCACCAGTGATGAGCGTTGTCCGTCAATTGCATTCTGACGGCTGTCATCCAGCGTTCCCGTGGAAGTTCAGCTGCTTCAAGTTGATGCCGAATGTTGGTGAGCCACTTATGAACTTCTGTGGGCTCCTCTTTTCTAGAAAAAGTGTGGGGCTTCAGTTGGCGGAAGTCAGTAATTGAGCCTGTAGTTGGCCATCTAGCTGGTAGGTTGGCCTGCTCCAGTGCAGTTACAATGCTGTCCCTCAAGAAATTAGCTTCGCGACGCTGAGCCTCGTGTTGGACTTGTTGCTGTGCTTGCATCATCGCGTAGATCATTTGGAATATTTGCTGCCCGTCGATCGGCTGTCCTGGTGGGAATACGGGCATTGGTGGGACGAACTGTGGCAGCGGTGGGATGTCGTCGCGCCGGAATCGGAAGGTAGGTTGACCTGCCTGCTGGCTCTATTGAGTTGGTGGAACTCCTCCGACTGGTGTCACTTCGTTGTCATAGGTGACACCTGTAGCTTGGGGTATTCCGACGGGAGTCTCGTTGCATTCTTGTGGGTCCATTTCCCTGTATCCAAAATAACCAATAAGAGGCGCACAGGAAATAAGGCAAGATGCAAGTTCAAGTTAGTTCGAATATGATACAGATATCAAAATCGATTTCAAGCAAGTGGATGAGATCCTAAAAACTTATCCTATCTTATTGCAGGCCTGTTCGGACCCTAAGTTGAAACCGAACAATTTAGTCGTAGATTTGAGACCTGCATGGGCCACCACAAAAACCATGTCACGCCCCAGTCCCAAAATGACGAGGGACTGAGCACGTGAGCAATGGCCAGCAGTACGCACCGATGGACAACCCAATTTAATGGATCCATCAGGGCATGCTTAAGCTGTAGTCTAGCAGTGCTAAGTACAAGTCTCAGGTATTACTAATCTCATCCACAGAACAAACACAGATTAATTGCCAGAATTAATGCAATGGAAATAAATAAGCAATATTAAATAAGGTTATCTCGGGAAACAAATCCGAGAATTATTCTGTTACATTTAAGGAAACATAGACTGGAAATAAAATACTGAAAAGGAAATACTGTGAATATGAAGCCGGTGCTCACGAGAAGTCTTCTGCAACTATCTCGTCCTCGGTTCCGGGTTCTGCTCCAAGGAGTGCTCCTGTACCGTACACCTCGGGGTAGTTCTCCTCGGCTATACCTGGGGACATAGTCCATTCCAGGTCCTCAAGGGACATAACAAGGTACAGAAAATATAAGCCAAAACATATACAGTGCAGCAATAATGAAACAGCAGGGTAAATATGTAAACCAGCTAGTGATATGCAAGTGAGAGTTTTAGTCATACTCAGGCTGAGACTACTACAGGATCAGTGTCGAAGAAACCATAGCAGTATTTTCTCGAAGAGCCAGTAAGGAACCAAAGCTCTGTATCAGAGTCTAAGGCACCGCCAGATAAAAGTATTTATATTATATTATATTCAGCCTTGATATGATAATACTCTCCCCACCCCATGTAATCTCACGTCACAGTTCCAGAAAATATCAGGTACAAGTCACGCAAGTTTGAACTAATGCAATGAGTCAGGCTAGAATCTAAGCATGTAAACTGGAAATGACATGAAAATGTAGCCTATACGGAATCACCAGGTATATCTCAGGCAATTCCGTCACATGAAGAGTGTTAGGTGTCCTGGGTTGAGCAGTTAAACAAGTTCACATATGAAGCTACAGAAATCAAGTAAAATACTATAACCAAAAATATCTGAGAATTGGCAAGCTTTACTTGCCCACTGATGTATAACTAAGTCCAGGAAATAGGTAGCAAAGCTGCAAGTTTTGGCAAGGTACACTTGCCTGTGGTTCCGGCTATGTTTGCAGTTCTGACTTCTGCGGAAAATACAGGCGGTACTCCGGTTGCTGAAACAAACATCACCATCAGATCCAGAAAATATCAATCAGCTAGAAATGCCTATCCTTGGGTCCAATTTGGAGACAAGGGCAGAAACGGCAGTTTCGGGCCAAAACGGGGTCCACCGGTGGGCCCGCTTTGCACCGAAAAACGCATCCAGGTCAAAGGTCTCCAAATTCACCAAACTCAGTGTCAACAGGTTAGAAACGCTGATACGAACCCAACGGAACTTTCAGAATTGAATTCCGATGAGCCGATCACAAAATCGCCCGTCGAGCGGGGCCTGTGGGGCCCACGACACGCGATTTCTTCAACGTTCTCAGAATCGAACCAAACTTGACCCACAGGACCAACGTATCGCTATGAGTCCGATGGCGTAAGTTTTGTTTCGATCCGACGTGTGTACACAAAGTTATGGCACGTTCCAGAAAGTACGGATACGGGGCTATGTCCGCGGATACGCGTTGATCCCGGTGTGCACGCACACCCGAATCGACTTCTGCGAACTCCCACACATCCGTATCGACGAGGCGCACGTATCTGTGAAGACCGCGCGCGACCAAGTCGTCCCGTTTGGCGGGGCGTACTCAGTTCCGGAGTAAAACAGGGTCTGATTTTTCCTGTTTTTGGATCGCGGTGTGCGATCACCACAGGACGCGATGCCCCGAACAGTTTATCCGGACACCGAGAGGGTTATACAGGCTTCGCAACGCAATTTGCGGAATCGAAAACGGATCTACGAGCAAAAAGATACACGCACCTGAAGGGGACCCGAAAACCCGAACTTGATCGTGTCCGACACGTGTCCGACTCGTGTCGGACACAGGGGGAGAAATTAGGGTTAGGGTTAGGGTTTTGCTCGGGGATCCGGCGAGGGGCGGCAGAGACGGTGGCGTGGGGGGGCTGGCTGCGGCGGTTGGGGGCCGGGGACGGCGCGGCGAGGCGGCGCCGGGCTCGCGGCGGAGCTGGAGGCGGCGCGGGGGCTGCTCGCTGCTGCTGTTCCTCGCTACGGTGGCCGTCGCCGGAGACGAAGGGAGAGGGGAGGAGGAGAGCTGACGGTGGACGCCGGTGGTCGTCGGCGGCGGGTCTGAGGCGGCGGGGTACGGCGGAGCTAGTCGAGGGGGGAGATGGCTGGCCGGAGAGGGGGAGGAGCGGGGTTTAAATAGGCTGGGCGAGGGGCTGGGGGCCGAGCTGGGCGGAGAGGTGGCGGTGGACGTGGGGGTGAGGGCCGGCCGGAGCGGGCGGAGGGCGCGGTGGAGGCGGCGCGGAAGTCGGGCAGCAGCGCGGGTCGTGGGGGAGAGGGTGGAGGCCGGGTCGGGTTTGGGTTCGGGGAATTGGGCCGGGCTGGGTTCGTGGGCCGGGCCGGGCTAGGTATTTTAAAAATAATAATAATAATATTACTAATAATAATAATAAATAATCAGAAAATAATTAATAAATAAATAATTACATAAATAAATACTTTTTAGGCATTTAAAAATAGGTCCGGGGTCCGATAAATTCCAGAAAAATTGCCCTAAGTCCAGTTTTTCATTTTACACCCAAAAATATTATTTTCATAATATTTTAATATCATTTATTATCAATTAAAAATTATTGAATAATTAAAACCCTGTTTTTAAATTACAGAAAAATCCCAGAAAATTTCAGAAAATTGTGAAAAATCCAGTTTTTAAATTTTTTTAAAAATCAGGGGGTTTACAGTGTCACACCCCAGATACAAAATATTGGAGAGCGGGATAATGACTTAGCCAACCGCACCTTATGGAATACCAAAGTAACCCGCAATGTGTTAAGGTTATCTAGAGACAAGGGGGTGCATACTATAATTAAGTGCCCTAGGGTCAAGAACTTTTATATCTCAATCATTCAATCAAGTAGCAATAACATAGAACATTTCAGAATAAGCTGTAAGGCATCCCAAATGTCGCATTAGAAGGTTCTAGAGTTCTAGCAATACAAGTTGATATGCCAGATACACAATCAAAAGTATATATGACAGCGAGTCAGCTGTAGCCTGAGTATAAATACAGTTATGTAGGAAACTAGTATTCAGATTTGTCGGCTAACATGTGTCGGTTTGCTAAACGCCCAAAAGAATATAGTTTACAAAAGACGAGCAGTGAAACAAGAAATCCACTCGTGACCCTCAGCAACCATCCTTCTGGTGCGTGCCATTAGTGAGGGGAAAGTAAGCTTGATACTCTGGTGCTGACTCTATATCTGGCCATACAAAACCAGTGGGGTCAGACCCCAAATAGCTAGTACCACAAAGGAAGCAAGAAATAAAGAAACAAAATCAGATCTATATCATGAGATGCCTGAGCCAACAATCAATGGCATATATCCCATCCATGACATAATACGATACCCCTTTATCAAACAAGGACATAAAGTGCCCTATCATATCAAGATAGAATACGTCCCTTGATTATAGTCAAGCTAAAATATTCTGCGTCGTAGTTTCGGTCCACAATTTATCGTAACACAACAACACAGCCCAACAACCAAAATGGACATGAGTTGAACTATCATGCCATAACAGCCTGTGTCTCTAATTCCACTCAACATAAGTCACAATACACAAGCAGAGATATAGTAAGAAGAAATAATATAGCTTCAGTCCACAGGGTATCGTAACACAATGACGCAACCCAACAACTAAACAAGGACATTGGTTGAATCATCATGCCACGATAGCCTACTTTCCTGGCTAGGTACCTATATAATCAAATTAGATGACCACTCATATATTACAGCTTGATATGTGATCTCTGGGTTATCCCAGTAATGCAATATATAAGTATCCTCAGATCGTACCATAATCGAGCAGGGCTGACTGAACTAATGATATACAAGTAAGAATATATGTAAATGATGCACTAGTCCCTCGCAAGGGCCCTGAGCTAATTAATAATCAGTAACAGTTTCAGGCTTTTTATAGAAAAGATACTGGCTCGGTCTTATAATTAAATCAGATACTGCACCCCACTAGTGCAGATGATATACAGTATCCGTGGTGGCCAGTCTTTACTCCCAGCTAATTTTGGGTGGTTCGACATGCACGATCTCGAGATACCGTTTCCTCCCAATACTCTACAATTAAGTTGCCTAGTTAACCCTAGGTTAGTTAGAATCTTATGCTGTGGTCACATGAATATTCCTTCTTAGATTTCGTACCTTAAGTACGGGCACTCTTGATATGAATTCATATTGTCAGTCGAAAGTTAAACCTGGATTCACCCAAGTGGAATGCAACAATTAATACTATCAAGCCACGACTAAAGTCACTTTCCAACTACCAGATCCTTGCATGGAAATAATAACATATATCACGTAGCAGGAGTATGTGGCACGACGACTCACTATATATATATATATATATATATATATATATACATATATTAAGTAGCACTCTCGGTGCGATCAAGTGTATCAGCACGAAAATAATAGTCAGGGCTGGAACAAGTTATAGTATCTTGATTATGGACAATTTATCAGATAGCAAGTTATTCAGGACATGATAGTTTAATATGGTTTTCAAGGATAAACATGGTTAAAGTCAAGTTAAGTCTGATTTTCAGAATCCAAATCAAATCCCGAAAATTACCAGAACCAAGTCTAACAAGGAGTCAAGTCTAGTGTAAGTCTCATATCACAATATGAACTAAATCTACCGTTTTCGTTACCGAGTTACCAAAAAGGGACAGAACCAGATTCTACCAGAAATCAAAATCGAGACGGTCAAAAGGCTAGAAAACACGAGATAAAAAAAATAGTAAAGCAAGTCTAAGCTAAAAAGCAATAACCAAAGCTCCAGAAAAATAAAAAGACATAAAGTAAAAGAAGTTCACGAAATCGGCAAGGTGTAGCCTAAAGCGAGCTCCCAGCCTAAACCTTCTAATCCACCACCACGAAGGGGTTCAGAAACCACACTCCAAGTCTCAAGACCAAGCTTCGAGCTCGAGAGAAGATAAAGAAGAGAGAAGAGAGAAAAATAAATAAATAAAATATCTCAAGTACTATTTATAGAGTAATATCTCAAAAATATCTCAAAAATATCTCAAAAATATCTCAAAAAGTGAAACAAATATCTGTCAGGCAGTATACCGCTGGTATACTGTAGTATACCATTGGTATACCGGTCAGGTAGTAAAGTTTTAACTTTGAGAATTTTTGAACTTCCTCGAGATCCAATATAATGCAATAAATAGCACAAAATACTTATCCGCATAAAATACGAATACTGTGAGACGAGTCTCACACAGGTCTTTTATAAGTTTAACACAAAGCATCATAATCATTCAATCAAACGAGAACATTTTTAAACCAAGCAAGTGTTCAGCGTGTGCATGAAACAGTAATGTCACGCCCCAGTCCCAGAATACGTAGGACTAGGTCACGTAACCATGCCAGCTGGCCCGTATATATGGCAACTCCAATATATGAAAACCATATATACGTGCGTACGCTGTATAATGAACAATAATTCATAAGTGGCAAAACTAATTACAAGTCACAGGGTTATATCTAAATCTCATCCACAGAAATCACATAAAGATAACCAATAACCATGTAAATAAATCTCAATACAGATATCTAAGAATGACAGTCAGATGAAATCAAATCTACTGCCGAAATAAAATATAAAAAGGAACCAGATACACACCATATAAGAACAACATCTGACAATCACGAGGCTCGAAGAGAAGACCTCCTCGGGATAAACGTAACATGTCCGGATCTGTGCTCCTGCGAATACCCAAGAAAATATACACCTGGCAGGGGACCAGGTCCTCAGAGGGACATAGCAAGATACATAAAAATGATATGCCATAATGTAAATACTGAATAAATAAAGGGGTGTGCTAACCATCTAAGTGAATGCAATTTAAAGACCTTGTAGTACGCATGGGAAAGTGTAGGCTAGACATATGCTGACGTAATTCACCAATCGTCATGACTGGCTAGTATATGTATCATATACCCCCGATCACACGGGTAACTCTGCAATCGTCCATCCCTGCAGAGCATGGAACGAAGGATAATACCCCATCCTCCTCGGAGCATGGTAATGGGAACAAGAAAACCAATACCCATCTCCGAGCAGCATGGTAACTCGCTATATATACCATAATCCCCATCTCCGAAGAGCATGGTAACTTGAGTATATATCAGTGGGGGGGTGTCCCATACGCCTACTAAATGTCTTTCTCGCCCAATATAGATGTACAAGTCATGAAAATGATGTGGACACCTCCTACTATGATGCAAGTCTTAATAAAATAAACATCTGAGCTAAATACCTCTACACGTGTTGCTCACACTGATGGCCAGTCGCGCATGAGGCACGCGTCCCTACATGTACTCACTCTGTGACGTGTAATGATACGTGTCAAGGCCTGGGAAGTTATATCAATAACTTCACAACTTTAGGTGGGTCTATTAGACACTAGGTCAAACACAAGTCCTAACGTCAACGCCTTCGTTGACTGCACCCGAGTCTGCTCGGACGTGCACATTTATATAATATTAAAATAAATAAACATGTAACTAGCAATAACTGAATTTAAATAGTACAACAAGGCAAGGTATACTTGCCTGGCAAGAGAGCTGCAAATATGTAACGTCCCGATGTCAAGTACCAAGTGTCAGAAACTATGATCTCAGAATGAATGTCTCCGGATACTGAAATAAACATCACTATCAGTCTCAGAAAATATTAAATAGCTAGAAATGCCTGTCCTTTCGTCCAATTTGGACACAGGGGCAAAAATGACAGTTTCTGATCAAAGCGGGGTCCACATGTGGGCCGCTTTGCACCGAACAACGTGTCAGGGTCAAAGGTCTCCAAATTTGCCAAACTTAGTGTCAACAAGTCAAGAATGATGATACGAACCCAACTAAACTTCCAGAATTAGATTCCGATGAGCCGGTCACGAAATCGCCCGTCAAGTGGAGCCTGTGGGGCCCACGATACGCGATTTTGTCAACGTTCTCAGAATCGAACCAAACTTGGCTCACAGGACCAGCGTATTGCTACGAGTCTGATGGCATAAGTTTCGTTTTGATCCGACGTGTGTACACAAAGTTGTAGCATATTCCAGAACTGACGGATACGGGACGGTGTCGGCGGATACGCGTTGATTCCGGTGTGCACGCACATCCAAATCAACTTCTCCGAACTCCTACACGTCCGTATCAACGTCGCGCACGTTTTGGTTAAGACCGCGTGCGACCAAGTCATCCCGTTTGGCAGGGCGTACTCAGTTCCGGGGTGAATCGGGTCGTTGTTTTCCTGTATTTGGATCGCGGTTCGCGATCGCCACAGGACGCGATGCTCTGAGCGGGTTGCACGGGCACCGAGAGGGTCACATAGCCTACGTGTCACAACTGACGGAATTAAAAACGGAACTACGAGGAGATAGAATGGGTTACCTGAACAGGGCTCCGTAAATCTGATTTTTACGTGTCCGAGATGTTGGTTTGTGTCCTGGTCCGGATTTGTCGTGTCCGGGATGTGTCCAGCCGCTGAAAGGTTGCTGTGTCCGGTTCTTGGCGTGTCCGGAGCTAGGGTAGTGGGTCAGGTGGTTACTGCTGACCGGACGGTGGATCTTTGGCCGGGGGACGACGGCTCGGGGCTGTCGCACGGCTGGTCGGGGGGGGGGGGAAGGGGAAGCTCGGGAAGGAGAAGAGGGGAGACGGGGCTTGGGGTGGCCGCTGGTGGAGATTCGAGTGGGGGGGGTCGGCTGGTGGTGGGGTCGTAGGGGGGTGGAGGAGAAGGAGGTCAGGGAGAAAGAGGTGGTGGGGCGAGCGGAGATGGAGGAGGAGCGAGGAGAGAGGAGGCGGAGGAGTGGTGATGATGATGGTGGTGGTGGCTGTGACGGGGGGGGCGGTGGTGGAGGAGTTGTGGGGGTCCGGCGAGGCGAGCTCAGGGGAAGAGGGGAGGTGGAGGTAGAGGGGGAGAGAAGAGGAGGAGGAGGTGGTTGAGGGGTCGGCACGACGCTGTGCCGGCGACGACGATGATGATGGCGGTGGCTGTGGAGGGAAGAGGGCGGATGGGGGAGAAGGGAAGAAAGGAGGAGAGGGAGGAGATGGCCAGCGGGGAGGAGGAGCCAGGGGGAAGAACTCTGGGCGAGGCGGAGCGGCGTCGCCGGCCAGGGGCGGCTCCGACGAGGTCGGCTGCGGGCTGGGGCAGTGGAAGGAGATGGGGCCGAAGAAGAAGAGGAGGAGGAGAATCGGGGAGGAGGAGGAGAGAGCGGCCTGAGCGGGGGGGGGGGGGGTCGGCTCCGCCGCGGGCGGGGGCTCCGGCGTGGCTCGCCGCCGGTGGGGGGGGGGGGGCTGCGGCCGACGGGTTAGGGCTGGGGTTTTTCTTTTTCTTTTGATTTAATTTTCATTTTATAGAAAATAACTTAAGGTTTAAATTGTAAATTAACAATTAGAATATTTACTTAATGTAAATACATCGAATCTGGACTCCTTTTGGAATGGACGGTGCACGTTCACCGGCCAATCAGGGGGTGACACAAATTTTGCAGAAAAGTCCCTGTAATTTTATAAATTGTGCAAAGGTCCTATTTTGAGAATTTGCGCAATTACGAAATTGTCTGGAAAAACTTCCGATTCCTGAAAATTCTAAAATTCACAGGATTGAAGGAAAAAGCTGTGTAAAGGTCCCGAGGGGGTGAGGGTGAGTCTGGGCAGGGGTTGGGTCTGGTTTCTGGGTGATACGGGTCATCGTATTTATTTAATAAATAAATACTGCGCACGGTGTTCTCTAATTATTTAGAGGCAGGTAGGGTCATAATTTTTCTACGGTGTCAATACACTAAATATAGTATACTCAGTGTAGAAAATTAACGTATTTTTGTCTAGGCAAAACAGGTGCATATTGGGCCTCAAATCTCTATTGGTACAGAGGTGGGTAAAGAGCAGGAAATTAATTAGGAAATAAATACGTACGTTTGTAACGATATTTGTGCGTCTCAAACGAGGCTCATTTTAGCACATCTGTGAGTTGCACAAAGTTCAGAAAAATAGTCTAACATGTCTAGGACAGGTATGTGAACTTTGTTCGGGGATAATAGTCAGAATAAGCTCCAAATAATTTAGTGAGGGACAGGTGCACAAGTCAACAGGATATGTAGGAGAATTTAATTAAAATATTGCCATAAATCCTAAATTGTTAAAATAATCCTAAAAATACTGAAATCTGGTCGAGGGGGTTTACAATCTACCCAACTTATAAAAATTTTGTCCTCGAAATTAAAACTAAGCCGGGGTAGAAGTCAAAGACGGCATAAGATATAATTTCACAAAGTAATTTATATCTTGGCTTACGAATAGGTTCAAAAAACGTTACGCATATCGTCCACACGCTTCCAAGTAGATCCTCTTGGCGCGCCATACTTCCATGCCACGTGGATCAAGGGAATAGACTGGTTCCTCAATACTTTTTCTCGATGGTCAAGGGTTCCCACGGGTTGCTCTTGATACGACAGGTCTCGGTCTAATGGTGATCTCCGAATGGTTGAGAATATGGCTGCTGTCTGTCACATATCGCCTGAGTTGCGACACGTGGACTACAGCAAGTACTCCTTCAAGTGAAGGTGGTAGCGCAAGTTGATTTGCCACTACTCCCACTCTTTCTAGCACGTCAATGGTCCAATATACCTTGGCCTTAATCTTGCTGCGTTCTCCGAATCGAATGGTGCCTCTAGTAGGTGGTATCCGCAAGAAGACATGATATTTGAATTCCAAGGGACGATAATGATGGTCTGCCCATTGCTTCTGTCTGTCATGCACTGCTCGCGAGTGTCCTTGTATTTACTTAACTGTCTCTACGGTGTTGACCACCAACTCTGGTCACGCGAATCCTTGTCTGGTAAAATGCTGACTGGTATGCCGTCAGTCGCTTCTTCAACTCCTCGAAAGCTGCTTGACACTCGTTGGTCCATAGGAATTCTTAATCCTAAAAAGTTAACCTATTCATAGGTGCTGCTATCCTTTCAGGAGTCAATTAATTGTTCATCCGGGTAAAAACCATTTAGACTCCTGATAGCAAAATGGTACACCCTTTATCGTAATACTTGGGTTCTGAACTTGACCTAAGTTACGAGGCAAAAATTTCATGCTGCCATAGTGATGCACGTACCAGGAAAGTAGGTAGGTAGCGAAGGTTATTCTAAGGGTAGCACGGGTTTAAATTGCAATCTAATCTAATAATAGGGTTTGGTAATTACCCAAGAAACAAAACAGAAATGGCTACAGAAACAATACACTTATCGTACCTTTATACTAAGCATGAGGTTTCGTCTTTCCGAAATAAGGGAAGACGGTAAAAACAGTAATCAAGAGTTCAAGGGGGAGGTAATAGATTAGAAGTGTGGGGATCAAGGCGTTTAAAGGATTCAAATGGGAATTGTCAAAACAGTTGTGGATTGAAATCCTATCTTGGTAATTTCTATTCACATGCTCGTATCAGTACAGTTACGTAACTGATACGATATGCTCAGATATATCTAGAGGGCAAGTACATCTGTCTACTAATCACTATATATCTCAATCCACGTAAAGTAGTTATGCGAAGGGCAAATCAAAATGCACTAAGGTTGATCAGACCATAATACACTGATTCTGAATAGACAATTGTATTAGTGGGGTGGATCAGGCCCCAATAACACATATGTCATGAACAAGCTCGATAAAGAATAAGCTTGCAAAACTAGGCTATAATAGCAGTTTAAGTCAAGGTAGTACAGTAAATATAAGTACGCTAGATTATGATATGAGAAATTACAAACAATTCACAATCACAAAAAGATAAGACTCTACAATCTCTACAGTTATTATTCTAAATCCTTGTCTAAGTCGCTAGTTGACCTAAAAGAGGTATGGTCTTCTAAGTTCTACAATCTTAGTAAACATTATAGGTTGTCTGCCTAAAACAGAGATTAAAAAAATAATTTGGCGTAACGCATGGCTTCAGAGCTATCCGCGTAAAACAGAGAAGCGTAAGGCAGAGCTTCAGAGCTGTCCGCGTAAAAAGTCTGTGCGTAGAAATCTGCGCGTAAAAGTCTGGGTGGAAGTCTGGGCGTAAAATTTTTGCGCTAAAAATCTGCGCCTAAAATTAGCGCACGTAAAGTCTCCTGCGTAAAATCTAACATTCGTCGCAGCATAAAGTTGTACGTGAAACTCATGAGTTTGTCAGTCGAATTAGTGAATCCTGATATCTGACAAAAGTACTTGTACAACGATCGAGTGGTCGGTTGCGATGGTGAATTTGCACGGGGACCCAGGTTGCCGTTTAGTGACTGATTGGATACAAGTCAAACGCTTGAGGTGAGACAAAATCAGATGTCCTGTCAGAAAGCTGTTTCTTTTTGCACATGGCTCGAGGCGTATCTCTGTATTTAATACACAAGATTGGGTCATGGCTGGGGAAGCTAAGGCTGTAACAAATATGCTTACATCCTATCCTTATATTCTACGCCTAATCAGGTTACTCTACGCTGGTTATTTATTATTCTAGAATCATCATGTTTATGCAGGACAGTTACCTATGTGGCTTTTAGGACGTGTCCTACGCAGGATAAGGAATACTAAGGGAAAGTGGATAGCAGTTATTATAACTGCAGCGTAAAGGGGATAATCTTCTGCATAATTTAGCTTTTACGCTAACAAGAAGGTCATTTGGCTTTTACGCCAACTAGGCAGTTTGTTTGGCTTCTACGCAACCAAGAGTCAATTGGCTTTTACGCCAACAAGGATAAAGAGTTTTGTGGCGTAACACTGGGTTTATCCAAACATAGGGGGAGGTTTCAGTCCTAGTTTTTAACCTTAGATTTCTATGGGTTCCTCAAGACTAGGGTCAACACTATGGTCAATTCTCTAACTAATCCTAGTAGTGGTTGTACTACTCTCAAGTCATACATAAATGCGTCAAGGGATGATGGTAAGTTAATCTATAGGTAGTGATGCTAGGGTTCATTAGATAATAGGGGAGACTAGGGTTCATTAGATAATAGGGGAGACTAGGGTTCATTAAGTAATAGGGGAGACTAGGGTTCATTAAGTAATCTAAACTTTAATGATATGTCAATGCCCTAGTTGTATTCTAAGTAGGAATATTACCCTAAGTATCATCCTATTAACAGGGATTCCTATATTCTAGCAGGGGTTATACTTAAGGAATTATCAGGAAAGCACATGAATCAAGCAGGATACAATTATGTAAGTAGGACAGACTGGAAGGAAGATAAGTCATAGTCAAATATGGATGAGATCCTATGCTCTTAATCCTAGGTGCAGGCTTGCTCGGTACAGTAACGTAACCGAGACAATATGCTCTGACCTGCATGGGCCACCACTAAAAATATGTCACGCCCCAGTCCCAGAATACGTAGGACTAGGTCACGTAACCATGCCAGCTGGCCCGTATATATGGCAACTCCAATATATGAAAACCATATATACGTGCGTACGCTGTATAATGAACAATAATTCATAAGTGGTAAAACTAATTACAAGTCACAGGGTTATATCTAAATCTCATCCACAGAAATCACATAAAGATAACCAATAACCATGTAAATAGATCTCAATACAGATATCTAAGAATGACAGTCAGATGAAATCAAATCTACTGCCGAAATAGAATATAAAAAGGAACCAGATACACACCATATAAGAACAACATCTGACAATCACGAGGCTCGAAGAGAAGACCTCCTCGGGATAAACGTAACATGTCCGGATCTGTGCTCCTGCGAATACCCAAGAAAATATACACTTGGCAGGGGACCAGGTCCTCAGAGGGACATAGCAAGATACATAAAAATGACATGCCATAATGTAAATACTGAATAAATAAAGGGGTGTGCTAACCATCTAAGTGAATGCAATTTAAAGACCTTGTAGTACGCATGGGAAAGTGTAGGCTAGACATATGCTGACGTAATTCACCAATCGTCATGACTGGCTAGTATATGTATCATATGCCCCCGATCACACGGGTAACTCTGCAATCGTCCATCCCTGCAGAGCATGGAATGAAGGATAATACCCCATCCTCCTCGGAGCATGGTAATAGGAACAAGAAAACCAATACCCATCTCCGAGCAGCATGGTAACTCGCTATATATACCGTAATCTCCATCTCCGAAGAGCATGGTAACTTGAGTATATATCAGTGGGGGGGTGTCCCATACGCCTACTAAATGTCTTTCCCGCCCAATATAGATGTACAAGTCGTGAAAACGACGTAGACACCTCCTACTATGATGCAAGTCTCAATAAAATAAACATCTGAGCTAAATACCTCTACACGTGTTGCTCACACTGATGGCCAGTCGTGCATGAGGTACGCGTCCCTACATGTACTCACTATGTGACGTGTAATAATACGTGTCAAGGCCTGGGAAGTTATATCAATAACTTCACAACTTTAGGTGGGTCTACTAGACACTAGGTCAAACACAAGTCCTAACGTCAACGCCTTCGTTGACTGCACCCGAGTCTGCTCGGACGCGCACATTTATATAATATTAAAATAAATAAACATGTAACTAGCAATAACTGAATTTAAACAGTACAACAAGGCAAGGTATACTTGCCTGGCAAGAGAGCTGCAAATATGTAACGTCCCGATGTCAAGTACCAAGTGTCAGAAACTATGATCTCAGAATGAATGTCTCCGGATACTGAAATAAACATCACTATCAGTCTCAGAAAATATCAAATAGCTAGAAATGCCTGTCCTTTCGTCCAATTTGGACACAGGGGCAAAAATGACAGTTTCTGGTCAAAGCGGGGTCCACATGTGGGCCGCTTTGCACCGAACAACGTGTCAGGGTCAAAGGTCTCCAAATTTGCCAAACTTAGTGTCAACAAGTCAAGAACGATGATACGAACCCAACGAAACTTCCAGAATTGGATTTCGATGAGCCGGTCACGAAATCGCCCGTCAAGTGGAGCCTGTGGGGCCCACGATACGCGATTTTGTCAACGTTCTCAGAATCAAACCAAACTTGGCTCACAGGACCAGCGTATTGCTACGAGTCCGATGGCGTAAGTTTTGTTTCGATCCGACGTGTGTACACAAAGTTGCAGCGTATTCCAGAACTGACGGATACGGGACGGTGTCGGCGGATACGCGTTGATTCCGGTGTGCACGCACATCCAAATCAACTTCTCCGAACTCCTACACGTCCGTATCAATGTCGCGCACGTTTTGGTAAAGACCGCGTGCGACCAAGTCGTCCCGTTTGGCGGGGCGTACTCAGTTCCGGGGTAAATCGGGTCGTTGTTTTCCTGTATTTGGATCGCGGTTCGCGATCGCCACAGGACGCGATGCTCCAAGCGGGTTGCACGGGCACCGAGAGGGTCACATAGCCTACGTGTCACAACTGACGGAATTAAAAACGGAACTACGAGAAGATATAACGGGTTACCTGAACAGGGTTCCGTAAATCTGATTTTCACGTGTCCGAGATGTTGGTTTGTGTCCTGGTCCAGATTTGTCGTGTCCGGGATATGTCCAGCCGCTGAAAGGTTGCTGTGTCCGGTTCTTGGCGTGTTCGAAGCTAGGGTAGTGGGTCAAGTGGTTACTGCTGACCGGACGGGGGAGCTTTGGCTGGGGGACGACGGCTCGGGGCTGTCGCACGGCTGGTCGGGGGGGAAAGGGGAAGCTCGGGGAGGAGAAGAGGGGAGACGGGGCTTGGGGTGGCCGCTGGTGGAGATTCGAGTGGGGGGGTCGGCTGGCGGTGGGGTCGTAGGGGGGTGGAGGAGAAGGAGGTCAGGGAGAAAGAGGTGCTGGCGGCGAGCGAAGATGGAGGAGGAGCGAGGAGAGAGGAGGCGGAGGAGTGGTGATGATGATGGTGATGGTGGCTGTGACGGGGGGGCGGTGGTGGCGGAGTTGTGGGGGTCCGGCGAGGCGAGCTCAGGGGAAGAGGGGAGGTGGAGGTAGAGGGGGAGAGAAGAGGAGGAGGAGGTGGTTGAGGGGTCGGCACGGCGCTGTGCCGGCGACGACGATGAAGATGGCGGTGGCTGTGGAGGGAAGAGGGCGGATGTGGGAGAAGGAAAGGAAGGAGGAGAGGGAGGAGATGGCCAGCGGGGAGGAGGAGCCAGGGGGAAGAACTCCGGGCGAGGCGGAGCGGCGTCGCCAGCCAGGGGCGGCTTCGACGAGGTCGGCTGCGGGCTGGGGCAGTGGAAGGAGATGGGGCCGAAGAAGAAGAGGAGGAGGAGAGAGCGGCCTGAGCGGGGGGGGGGGGGGATCGGCTCCGCCGCGGGCAGGGGCTCCGGCGTGGCTCGCCGCCGGTGGGGGGGGGGGGCTGCGGCCGACGGGTTAGGGCTGGGGTTTTTCTTTTTCTTTTGATTTAATTTTCATTTTATAGAAAATAACTTAAGGTTTAAATTGTAAATTAACAATTAGAATATTTACTTAATGTAAATACATCGAATCTGGACTCCTTTTGGAATGGACGGTGCACGTTCACCGGCCAATCAGGGGGTGACACCTCATATGCAAATTTTGCAGAAAAGTCCCTGTAATTTCATAAATTGCACAAAGGTCCTATTTTGGGAATTTGTGCAATTACGAAATTGTCTGGAAAAACTTTAGATTCCCGAAAATTCTAAAATTCACAGGATTGAAGGAAAAAGCTGTGTAAAGGTCCCGAGGGGGGTGAGGGTGAGTCTGGGCAGGGGTTGGGTCTGGTTTCTGGGTGATACGGGTCATCGTATTTATTTAATAAATAAATACTGCGCACGGTGTTCTCTAATTATTTAGAGGCAGGTAGGGTCATAATTTTTCTACGGTGTCAATACACTAAATGTAGTATACTCAGTGTAAAAAATTAACGTATTTTTGTCTAGGCAAAACAGGTGCATATTGGGCCTCAAATCTCTATTGGTACAGAGGTGGGTAAAGAGCAGGAAATTAATTAGGAAATAAATACGTACGTTTGTAACGATATTTGTGCGTCTCAAACGAGGCTCATTTTAGCACATCTGTGAGTTGCACAAAGTTCAGGAAAATAGTCTAACATGTCTAGGACAGGTATGTGAACTTTGTTCGGGGATAATAGTCAGAATAAGCTCCAAATAATTTAGTGAGGGACAGGTGCACAAGTCAACAGGATATGTAGGAGAATTTAATTAAAATATTGCCATAAATCCTAAATTGTTAAAATAATCCTAAAAATACTAAAATCTGGTCGAGGGGGTTTACAAGTAAGCGCATAGCCAGGGTGCCACATGAAGTCGATGCCGCATGTAGTCGCGGGTCGCATGGATGTCAAGGTTGTATGGGTGGGGCAAGATCCACTCTTGGGGACAAGTGCCAAAGTGATGGACAATAAATGCAAGTCATAAATGTGACATAAAGTGATGGATGTGACTGATGTGACATGCAAATAAAGTGTATCAGAAGAACAAGACAAAATTATGAAAAGATGAGCCAAGACGGTGTTGAGTCATGCATCTTTAAGAAATATGAAACACATAGCTTGAGGCCGCATGCTCCTCTGGGCCGCATACACACTTGGCCGCATAATTTTTTTTTGGACTTAGTAAAATTTTATTTGTTCAAGTTTAATGCATTTGGCCAAGGGCGCCTTGTGAAGATTTTAGTCATGCGTCCAACAAGATGGCCGCATGCTGAGTTTGGAACGAGAAGTCCAGGCCGTACGCTAAGCGTGCCGTATGAAGCTCCTTCGTCCTAGAACAACATGTTTCGACCATGAAAGTTCCGAAAACCCAAGTTTTGTTCCTTCCATGTAAACCTCAAACGAAGTCCAAATCCAACAAAGTAAAGTTCTAAACTACTCAAAATCAAATGTCCATCAACATATAACAAGAAGTTTTCAAAAACAACAAAATTT
The DNA here is from genome assembly GCA_036927795.1 of Iris macrosiphon. Lineage (NCBI taxonomy): Eukaryota > Viridiplantae > Streptophyta > Magnoliopsida > Asparagales > Iridaceae > Iris > Iris macrosiphon. The sequence continues at coordinate 186,714,376 of JAYESA010000007.1, read as the reverse complement.
TAAAGATCAACACCCAAGAAAACTCAAGAACACATAAAAAGTTCTAAACTAAAAATGTAGATCTACACTAATCCATCCACCAAAATCAAAAATACCAAGTTCTAAACATATGGAGAATCACATAGCAAACATAATATACTCATAAAATAGAAGGTTTTTCCATTTTCATGCAAGGTGTACTTGCCTATAGAGGAAGAGAGAAAACCTAAGAGAGAGAATGGAAAGGAAATAATGAGAGAGAGAGAGAGAGAGAGAGAGAGAGAGAGAGAGAGAGTATGTTTTGGTTCATATAGGATGGGTTTGGCTCCACTTAACCAATGGTTCAAGTCGCGACCAAGCCCTGATCTCATAATAAAACAAGAACCAACTCTACCAGAAAATAGTCTGACCTCCAACCAACCTGACAACCATGTCAACAAGCAAGAATATTTTCCAAATACTTATATCGGGAACGGAGAGTGACAAGATGAAAACGATCACCATGACCATCGTCCATAGAGCCACTCATTAGGGTTATATATATATATATATATATATATATATTTGAGTTGGTTGGGAGGGAGGAAATGGTGAGCACGCTCATTAGGGGGTAATGTGGCAGCTGGATGGACATTTTGTAGGCGGACAACTTTCAGAGGAAGTCCGTGGAGTTACCGTCCACTCGTCAAGCAGCAACGACAGATGGATATGGGACAAGTCCCCGAATGGCAGTTTTCAAGTTTCAATAGCTTATGATCAGATAAGAACCCTGCATCCAAGGGAAATGTTCGCATAGTTCATTTGGGTTAAAGGCTTGGCCAATAAGATGGAGCTCTACATATACAAAGTAGTGAAGGATCGACTTCTCACCCTAGAAAGGCTGGAGAAAATGGGCATTACAGTACAGGTGTGTGTGTGCTTTGTCACATTGCCCCAGAGACACTCAATCATCTTTTATTCCAGTGTGCATTATCTTGATATATCTGGCACAGACAATGTAGAGCTCTCCAAGTCAACTATAGCAGAGGCAAGACGCTTCAGGAGGAGATTGAGCGGATATGGGAGAATAATAACAGGGGCGACCAATGGGTCAGATCATCCGGAATCAGATTAGCAGCAAGCCTTTGGCATATTTGGAGAGAGCGAAATAATCATGTATTTGAGAGTCAGGCATCCTCTCCGAAAGGGATTTTATACACATGAGTCAGATGTAAAGTATATGGCGTGAATGTCTTATTTGTCTAGAACACCAAATTAATAAATTACCTTTCGGAAGAAATAATTTATTTTGTTGTGGGATCGAATCTACCCAACGATGATACATTATTTCTTCACATGTTAGCCACTAGAGGTGCATTTTGTTGTGGGAGCGAAATAATTTATTTTGTTGTGGGATCGAATCTTTAACCAAATTAAATTGTTTATTAGGATAGTTTGGAGTTCCGATTTTCAACTCGGATTAGTTCATTTTACCAATAGACCAAAATCATAGTGAAGGTGCATTTTAAAGGTCCACTTTGGACAAGGATTCGTACATCGTGTTCTCGAAGTTCAAAAGTTTATTGCTATGTGTCATATGTCATATGTTTGTTAACAACTAATTTTGTGCAATTCTCGTGACTCTTGTGATTATTGATTTTTTTTTAAAATTTTGACTGAATGGTAAATAATCAGTAGATCGAGTCACGAAATATTATTTTTTTATTTATAAAATAGTAGAAATTAAGGGACAATGGATTGGCAAATTATAAGTGCACTACACATTTTACTCGGGGCTAGTTGTCACGACCCGATCCCAATAATCTGGGTCCAGTCGGATCATGCCCAGCCTGCACCGTTGTGAGACGGCGGCAGTAAGCTGTATCAATCCGTAGTAACACACAGACATCTAGAATACATGAAGGAAATTCAATTTTATTGCCAAGTCCGAAAGAGAAATTCTTTTACAAGCAATTATCAAGCAAAACATGGTCCAGAGTTATTACTTCAACCCTGATTATTACAACTTGGAATTTAAAGGGAAACAACTAAACATCGGCCTCCTGGCTAGGTTCAGCTAGACCTTCAGTACTCTGGTCCGGACCATAAAATGTGTCATACGCCTCATCGTCACCGTAATCACCTAAAATGTTAATCTCCAGTCAGGAGGGAGCAAGAAGAAGAAGAGGAAGAAAATGTGAGGTTCTGAGAAAAAGTTCTCTGGGAGTGGGAATAAGTACATGAGGGGGAGGTAGTTTCCTCATCCGGGAGTGGGGGAGGAATTACGGGGGTTGGTTCTGACTTAGTCTAGTGGGTATGGGTTTGGATATTGGGCTTTGGGTTTAAAAAAGAAAAGAGTTTTTAATATAACTTATGGGTTTTACAACCTTCCCTCCTTAAAGAATTTCGTCCTCGAAATTAACTACAATTGAAGGGAAAACAAGGGTAAACATACCTTAAAACAGATGAGGGTACTTCTGCCTCATCTCAGCCTCTCGTTCCCAGGTGGATTCGCCTGGGGAGTGGTGAAGCCACTGAACCTTGACCAGTGGAATCACGATGTTCCGCAACTGCTTCTCCATACGGTCTACGATCCTTACTGGCTGCTCTGGTACTGTAAGACTTGGTCCAATCTCCAACTCTGAATGATCCAGGATGTGGCTCGGGTCCGGAATGTAACGCCTCAGCTGCGATACATGGAAGACGTTGTGCACGCCTTCAAGATTAGGTGGTAACGCCACTCTGTATGCCACCTCTCCAACTCTGCTCAATATCTCGAATGGGCCGATATACCTGGGACTCAGTTTCCCAGCTCTGCCAAAACGGATAGTTCCTCTGGTGGGGGAGATCTTGACGAAGACACTATCACCTGCTTCGAACTCCACAAGTCGGCGACGGCTGTCCGCCCAATGCTTCTGACGATCTTGAGCCACCCGAAGTCTGTCTCTGATCACCTTGACTTTTTTAGCCGCATCTGTAATCATCTCAGGTCCCAGCATGACTCGTTCTCCTACGTCGTCCCAAGCCAAGGGAGTGCGGCAACGACGTCCATACAGAGCCTCAAAAGGAGTCATGCCGATGCTGGCCTGGTAGCTGTTGTTGTAAGCAAACTCTACCAAGTGTAGGTGGTCCTCCCATGACCCTCCAAAATCCAGGACGCAAGATCTCAGCATATCCTCTAACGTCTGGATGGTTCTCTCTGACTGTCCGTCGGTCTGTGGGTGATATGCAGTGCTGAACTTCAGTTGGGTCCCCAGACTCTCTTGCAAGCTCTTCCAGAAGTGAGAAGTAAAGCGGCTGTCTCGGTCTGATACAATGCTCACAGGAACTCCATGTATCCGGACGATTTTCCTCATGTATAGGGCAGCTAACTTCTCGGTGGATAAACCAACCTTGAAGGGAATGAAGTGGGCAGACTTAGTCAATCTGTCTACGATCACCCAAATAGCGTCCTTCCCTCCTTGGGATCGAGGCAATCCTGACACAAAATCCATAGTGATGTGCTCCCATTTCCATTCTGGAATGGGCAGCGGCTGAAGAAGTCCTGCTGGTCTTTGTCTATCTGCTTTCACCTGCTGGCAGATCAAGCATCTGGCAACGAATTTTGAGACATCCTTCTTCATTCCATACCACCATACGTGCTCCCGTATATCTCGGTACATCTTATTTGCTCCAGGGTGGATGGAATACTGTGAGTGATGAGCTTCCTGCATCAGCTGTTCCCTCAAATCACCAGCAGGTACACAAAGTCTGGTGCCATTCCTCAGTGTTCTGCCGTCTGAAATAGAGAATCCCTCCAGTGTGCCAGCTAACACCTGGTCCCTGAGCTTGCACAATGCTCCGTCCTCGAATTGAGTCTCCTTGATTTTGTCCATCAAGCTAGACTGCACTTGCAAATGCATCATGGGGAAGTCGGCGCCGGGTACTATTGCTTCCCGTCCAAGCTTCTTCATTTCTTCTGCAGGCAATACGAGTTCTAGTCCCAGCTTCTCCATGTCCTCCAGTAGGTACCGGTCTGTCGTCAAGAACATCGCCATCGGATATCGACTAAGTGCGTCGGCGACCACATTAGCCCTTCCGGGATGGTACTGCAGGCTGATATCAAAGTCCTTCATGAGCTCCAACCATCGTCTCTGACGCATGTTGAGCTCCTTCTGTGTAAAGACATACTTGAGACTTTTGTGGTCCGTGTATATCTCTACTCTTTCGCCGTATAGGTAGTGCTTCCACAGCTTCAAGGCGAAGATGACTGCTGCTAGCTCCAGGTCATGCGTCGGGTAGTTCTTTTCATGAGTCCGTAATTGCCGGGAAGCATAAGCAATTACCTTTCCATGTTGTTGGAGCACACATCCTAATCCTTTGCCGGACGCGTCGCTATAAATTGAGAATCCTCCTGATCCTGAGGGTAGCGACAAGATCGGTGCTGTTGTTAGCCTTCTCTTCAGCTCTTCAAATGACGCCTGGCACGCTTCGGTCCAGACGAACTCTTCATTCTTCCTGGTTAGCTTGGTCATGGGCTCAGCAATCCTTGCAAAGTCCTTCACGAATTTCCTGTAATATCCAGCTAAGCCCAAGAAGCTTCTGATCTCTGCAACTGAACTGGGGGTATTCCATGTCTCCACGGCAGCTATCTTCTTGGGGTCCACTGATATGCCTTCTCCTGTGACAACGTGGCCGAGAAAGTCCACCTTGTCTAAGAAGAATTCACACTTGGACAGTTTTCCATATAGCTTCTCCTTTCTGAGGGTTTCCAAAACTATCCTCAAATGCTGCTCGTGTTCTTCCTTGGTCTTCGAATAGATCAGAATGTCGTCAATGAAGACAACGACAAACTGGTCCAGGTATTTATGGAAGACCTTGTTCATGAGATTCATGAACACTGCTGGGGCATTTGTAAGACCAAAGGACATGACCAAGAATTCAAATTGTCCATACTTGGTGTTGAATGCCGTCTTTGGAATGTCTTCCTTCCTCACCTTGATTTGATGGTAACCCTATCTGAGGTCTATCTTCGAGAAAACCTTAGCTCCACTCAGCTGGTCGAAGAGGTCGTCGATCCGGGGCAGCGGGTACTTGTTCTTGATAGTGATGTTGTTCAATGCCCGGTAGTCTATGCACATTCTGACTGTCCCATCCTTCTTGGGTACAAACAAGACTGGTGCACCCCAGGATGAGGTACCGGTCCTGATGAATCCTTGCGCCTGAAGCTCGTCAATCTGGTCTTTCATCTCCTTGGACTCCTTGGGATTCACTCGGTAGCAGCGTTGGGAGATTGGTGCTGCGCCTGGTACAAGATCGATCGAGAATTCCACATCTCGATCAGGGGGTAGCCCTGGAAGATTGTCTGGGAAAACGTCTATAAATTCTGCTATGAGAGGATGAGGGGGTCCGATTTCTTCAGTGATGGATGTGTAGGACACACACTCCACGCCTTCAGGTGCTCGAATCACTTTGAGTTTAGGTCCTCCAGGTGGGTCTAGAGTTACGCAGCCTTCTCGACAGTCGATCAGAGCATGATGCTGACTAAGCCAATCCATGCCCAAGACTACGTCATAGTTTGGCAGAGGCATTATTAAGAACTGAGTCTGAAACTCATGTTCTGAGATAGTGACTGGGCAGCTACAAGTCTCACTAATGGGTATTGGTCCTCCGCCAGTCATAACTCTACAAATCATCTTACTTATGCCAGTAACTAGATGGTGTGCAGAAATGAAGTTTGCAGATATAAAACTGTGTGATGCTCCAGAATCAAATAATGCTAAGGCAGGGTGCGAATGAAGTAGAATGGAACCTGCGATGACATCTCCTTCTGTCTCGGGTTCAGCTTCTGGCTCTTCCACAGCCAAGGCAAAAGCTTGCCCGGCTCTGTGCTGGTTGTAGCGCTGCTGCTGGGTAGGCAGTGGACCTCTCTGCTGTCCAGCTCCAGTTTTGTTGAATGCTGTGGGGCAGTCCTTCACTTGATGGGTGGCAGATCCACAAGCAAGGCAGTGTCCCAATTTCTTCCTGCAGATCTCTGTTTTAAATTATTATTATTATTAAAAATTATAATCCAACGACCCGATCCCAATAATCTGGGTCCAGTCGGATCATGCCCAGCCTGCACCGTTGTAAGACGGCGGCAGTAAGCTGTATCAATCCGTAGTAACACACAGACATCTAGAATACATGAAGGAAATTCAATTTTATTGCCAAGTCCGAAAGAGAAATTCTTTTACAAGCAATTATCAAGCAAAACATGGTCCAGAGTTATTACTTCAACCCTGATTATTACAACTTGGAATTTAAAGGGAAACAACTAAACATCGGCCTCCTGGCTAGGTTCAGCTAGACCTTCAGTACTCTGGTCCGGACCATAAAATGTGTCATACGCCTCATCGTCACCGTAATCACCTAAAATGTTAATCTCCAGTCAGGAGGGAGCAAGAACATATATCCAATTCCAGCATTTTAATGATAATTAAAATGATGTAATAAAATAGTTTTGAACAATATTTATATTTTGTATGAAACAAATATGAGACAAGAACAGTAAATGTCGATGAAGCAATTGATGACAACTACAATCACTAAAAGTGTTTTGAGAAAGGTAGCGTCCCGTGGCCGGTTGGGGTTGGAGGCAATATGTGTTCTAGTGAACACGGTCCGGCGTCAGTCCAGTGAGGTTGGACTTCAGCTATCCACAATGAGGCAATAAGGGGGCTTTGACCACGGGTGCTAACTTTACTCCCCAGTTCCCAAGGCAATAATCAATGAGTCAATGAGTCAATAAGTCAATCAATCAGTCAATCAGTCGGTTCTGTGAATCAAGTGTCGTCACAATATATCTATATGACATGCAACATATTTAATTACAACTAAAATACAGGTTTGAATTATATGAAACTTGCCTGGATTTGGTTGGTGACGCGAGTGAGATATCGCGACGGTCTCAACCTTAGTTACAGGAACCTACATTTATTAATAATCTGATTTTAGAATTAAATCAAAGGGTTTTAATCTGACTTGATTAGTTAACTAAGTTAATGATTTAATCCAACGATCGATTTTTTAATAATAATTTGTAATAGCAATTTAGTAAATGTAGCACCCGTGGTCATTCCGGACCCGAGCCACATCCTGGATCATTCAGAGTAGGAGATTGGACCAAGTCTTACAGTACCAGAGCAGCCAGTAAGGATCGTAGACCGTATGGAGAAGCAGTTGCGGAACATCGTGATTCCACTGGTCAAGGTTCAGTGGCTTCACCACTCCCCAGGCGAATCCACCTGGGAACGAGAGGCTGAGATGAGGCAGAAGTACCCTCATCTGTTTTAAGGTATGTTTACCCTTGTTTTCCCTTCAATTGTAGTTAATTTCGAGGACGAAATTCTTTAAGGAGGAAAGGTTGTAAAACCCATAAGTTATATTAAAAACCCTTTTCTTTTTTTAAACCCAAAGCCCAATATCCAAACCCATACCCACTAGACTAAGTCAGAACCAACCCCCGTAATTCCTCCCCCACTCCCGGATCTGGAAACTACCTCCCCCTCACGTACTTATTCCCACTCCCAGAGAACTTTTTCTCAGAACCTCACATTTTCTTGCTCTTCTTCTTCTTCCTCCCTCCTCCTTCTCACCCCGACCGGCCATCCTCGCGCGAGCACCCCCTTCGGCCAGCAGCCGGCTGCGCATCCCGCGCGGTTTCGGCGACCCCCGAGCCGGCGCCAGCCCGCGGCCCCGGCGCCCCTCTGCGGCCGCCCCGCTCCAGCACCACACACCCCTGCGCGGCCTCCCCGGCCGGCCAGCGCCCCGCACGCCTCCCCGCGCGGCTTCTCCGCGTGTCCCGGCACTCCCCCGCGTCCGTCCCCGATCCCGTCTGTGCCCGATCCCGAGTCTGAGGCCTCCCCTCGGTGCTCCTCCATCAACTTCCCGGTAGGTGCCACTATCAGAACGTACTGTTCCTTCCAAAACCATTCTCCTGTCCGACCGGGACTGACAGAATAAAGCTCTGTCAATCCCGGGATAGCTTAGAAATTGATAGGTTTAAAGTTAATTAAGTAGATTAATGTTAGTTTAGTTATTGGTTTGTTAATTAATTAACGATTTGATATAACGATCTTCAATACATATATTAGTTATATATATAATAAAAACCTTATTAAATATTACGTAGATTAGTAATTATTTTGTATATATTTCTAAAATGATTTTTTAGTATTCAAAATATAATACGTTAGTATTTAAAATAAGTTTTCCAAAATATTATTCTCTTACAAATTGATTTGTAATATTACCAAAATAAAATTAAGTAATATTTTTCCCCTTAACCCTAGTTTATTAGAAATAAATTGATTGCTAAAACAAATGATATTATTTTATTATAATCGTTATAAAATAACTAAGTACTTTCCTATTTTATCTTATTAGAAACAAAATAATTTTTTTAAAATATTAGTATAATATTTTAAATAAGTATATCTAAAACGTATTCATTAATTTTCGCGTATTCGCATCTTTATTTCTTTTTACCAAAGATTAGTGTTTAAACGAAACAAATATAAATAAATGCTATTTCTTTTAATAAAATAGAAAACCGTTTATTTACCTTATTAAAAACAGAAATATGATATTTTACCTTAAAATAAAATGTAATATTTTCTACGATAAAATAATAAATAAGTTTTATTATTAAAATTATTTTTGTTTTACTAAATTGCTATTACAAATTATTATTAAAAAATCGATCGTTGGATTAAATCATTAACTTAGTTAACTAATCAAGTCAGATTAAAACCCTTTGATTTAATTCTAAAATCAGATTATTAATAAATGTAGGTTCCTGTAACTAAGGTTGAGACCGTCGCGACATCTCACTCGCGTCACCAACCAAATCCAGGCAAGTTTCATATAATTCAAACCTGTATTTTAGTTGTAATTAAATATGTTGCATGTCATATAGATATATTGTGACGATACTTGATTCACAGAACCGACTGATTGACTGATTGATTGACTTATTGACTCATTGACTCATTGATTATTGCCTTGGAAACTGGGGAGTAAAGTTAGCACCCGTGGTCAAAGCCCCCTTATTGCCTCATTGTGGATAGCTGAAGTCCAACCTCACTGGACTGACGCCGGACCGTGTTCACTAGAACACATATTGCCTCCAACCCCAACCGGCCACGGGACGCTACCTTTCTCAAAACACTTTTAGTGATTGTAGTTGTCATCAATTGCTTCATCGACATTTACTGTTCTTGTCTCATATTTGTTTCATACAAAATATAAATATTGTTCAAAACTATTTTATTGCATTATTTTAATTATCATTAAAATGCTGGAATTGGATATATGTTCTTGCTCCCTCCTGACTGGAGATTAACATTTTAGGTGATTACGGTGACGATGAGGCGTATGACACATTTTATGGTCCGGACCAGAGTACTGAAGGTCTAGCTGAACCTAGCCAGGAGGCCGATGTTTAGTTGTTTCCCTTTAAATTCCAAGTTGTAATAATCAGGGTTGAAGTAATAACTCTGGACCATGTTTTGCTTGATAATTGCTTGTAAAAGAATTTCTCTTTCGGACTTAGCAATAAAATTGAATTTCCTTCATGTATTCTAGATGTCTGTGTGTTACTACGGATTGATACAGCTTACTGCCGCCGTCTCACAACGGTGCAGGCTGGGCATGATCCGACTGGACCCAGATTATTGGGACAGGCTTTGGGTTTAAAAAAGAAAAGGGTTTTTAATATAACTTATGGGTTTTTGTAAACCCCCTGAATTTTCAAAATTTTAAAACTGGAATTTTTCACAATTTTCTGAATTTTTCTGGGATTTTTCTGTAATTTAAAACAGGGTTTTAAATATTCAATGATTTTTAATTGATATTAAACAGTATTAAAATATTATGAAAATAATATTTTTGGATGTAAAATGAAAAACTGGAATTAGGACAATTTTTCTGGAATTTATCGGACCCCGGACCTATTTTTAAATACCTAAAAACTATTTATTTAATTTATTAATTAAATTTTTTTTTTTCTGATATTATTTATTATTATTATTGATTTTTATTATTTTTATTTTATTTTCTTCGGCCCGCGGCCCGTTGGGCCGGCCCGCGGCCCGTTGGGCCGGCCCGGCCCAGCCCAACCCTGCCCAGATCCCGCCCAGCGGGTCGGGTCGGATCCGCACCCGAACCCGCCCAATCGCCCGCAACCCGCCACGACCACCCCTCTCCCCCGCTCGGCCCGCAACCGCCCCGCGTCGCGCGCCGCCTCCGCCGCGCCCGCGCCGCGCTGCCCGCCACGACCCGCCCCACGTCGCCGCGCCCCCGCGCCCCTCGGCCCCTCCACTCCGCCACGTCCTCCGCCTCTCTCGGCTTCCCCCCAGCCTCATCGCCGCCTATAAAAACCCCGACCCGGCGCCCTAACCATCCCCCACCACCACCGTCAGCCCCCTACGCCGCCAGCGCCGCCCACCGCAGCTCTCCTCCCCTCCCCCTTCGTCTCCGGCGGCTTCCCCCACCGCCGGCAGCAACAGCAGCGAGCACAGCAGCGGCCCTCAGCGCCGTCTCCGGCCGCCGGCGAGTCCCCAGCCACCGCGAGCCCGGCCGCCCCGCCCAGGCCGTCCAGCCGCCGCCCCTCCGGCCAGCCCCGAGCCGCCCAACCGCCGTCCCCGCCGCCTGAGTCCAAACCCTAACCCTAACCCTAATTCTCGGTTTCCGTGTCCGACACGAATCAGACACGTGTCGGACACAATTCGATCCGGTTTTTCGGGTCCCCTTCAGGTACGCGTAACTTTTTGTTCGTAGCTCCGTTTTCGATTCCGCAAATTGCGTTGCGAAGCCTGTATGACCCTCTCGGTGTCCGGATAAACTGTTCGGGGCATCGCGTCCTGTGGTGATCGCACACCGCGATCCAAAAACAGGAAAAACCCAGACCCTGTTTCACCCCGGAACCGAGTCCGCCCCGCCAAACGGGACGACTTGGTCGCGTGCGGTCTTCACAGATACGTGCGCCTCGTCGATACGGACGTGTGGGATTTCGGGGAAGCTGATTTGGGTGTGCGTGCACACCGGAATCAACGCGTATCCGCGGACATCGCCCCGTATCCGCCTTTTCTGCAATTCACCCTAACTTTGTGTACACACATCGGATTGAAACGAAACTTGCGCCATCGGACTCGTAGTGATACGCTGGTCCTGTGACCCAAGTTTGGTTCGATTCTGAGAACGTTGATGAAATCGCATGTCGTGGGCCCCACAGGCCCCGCTCGACGGGCGATTTTGGGTTCAGCTCATCGGAATCCAATTCTGGAAGTTCCGTTGGGTTCGTATCAGCGTTCCTGACCTGTTGACACTAAGTTTGGTAAATTTGGAGACCTTTGACCCTGACGCGTTTTTCGGTGCAAAGCGGGCCCACATGTGGACCCCGTTTTGACCCGAAACTGCCGTTTCTGCCCTTGTCTCCAAATTGGACCCAAGGACAGGCGTTTCTAGCTGATTGATATTTTCTGGATCTGATGGTGATGTTTGTTTCAGCAACCGGAGTACCGCCTGCAATTCCCGCCGAGGTCAGAACTGCAAACATAGCCAGAACCACAGGCAAGTGTACCTCGCCAAAACTTGCAGTCTTGCTAAATAATTCCTGGACTTAGTTATACATCAGAGGGCAAGTATACATTGCCAAACCCTGCAGCTTGATATATATTTTCTTGGTTAATTTTGTAACAGTAGGAACATAAAAGCTTGTCAATTCTCAGATATTTCTGGTTATAGTATTTTACTTGATTTCTGTAGCTTCATATGTGAACTTGTTTAACTGCTTAACCCAGGACACCTGACACTATTCATGTGACGGAATTACCTGACATATACTGGGTGATTCCGTATAGATTACATTTTCATGTCATTTTTCGTTTAAATGCTTAGATTCTAGCCTGACTCGTTGCATTAGTTCAAACTTGCGTGACTGGTACCTGATATATTCTGGAACTGTGACGTGAGATTGCATGGGGTGGGGAGAGTATTGTCATATCAAGGCTGAATATAATATAATATAAATACTTATATCTGGCGGTGCCTTAGACTCTGATACAGAGCTTTGGTTCCTTACTGGCTCCTCGAGATAATACTGCTATGGTTTCTTCGACACTGATCCTGTAGTAGTCAGCCTGAGTATGACTAAACTCTCACAAGCATATCACTAGCTGGTTTATATATTTACCCTGCTGTCTATTTTATTGCTGCACTGCACATGTTTTGGCTTGTATTTTCTGTACCTTGTTATGTCCCCTGAGGACCTGGAATGGACTATGTCCCCAGGTATAGCCGAGGAGAACTTCCCCGAGGTGTACGGTACAGGAGCACTCCTTGGAACAGAACCCGGAACCGAGGACGAGATAGTGGCCGAAGACTTCACCTGAGCACCGGCTTCAGCTACACAGTATTTTCCATTTTCAGCATTTTATTTCCTGTCTATTTCCTTAAATGTAACAGACTAATTCTCGGAATTGTTTCCCGAGATAACCTTATTTGATATTGCTTATTTCATCCCATTGCATTATTTCTGGCATTAATCTGTGTTATTCTGTGGATGAGATTAGAAAGGCCTGAGACTTGTAACATATTACTGCTAGACTACAGCTTAAGCATGCCCTGATGGATCCATTAAATTGGGTTGTCCATCGGTGCGTGCTGCTGGCCATTGCTCACGTGCTCAGTCCCTCGTCATTTTGGGACTGGGGCGTGACAGTTTTACACTAGTCCATTGAAAATTTAGAAAAAATTACAAGTTTGCCATCATGAAAGTTACTCGGGACTAGCCCACTGTTATAATCAGGACTGTCAAAATTTTGACAGTTCTACCACTTGGAAGGACTGTCAAAATTTTGACAGTCCTACAAATTGTTAGGACTGTCAAAATTTTGACAGTCCCATTTTCCAAAATTAAAATTGACAAAAAATTACAAGTTTGCCATCCTAAAAGTTACTTGGGACTAGCCCAAATTGTTATAATCAGGACTGTCAAAATTTTGACAGTCCTACAAATTGTTAGGACTGTCATAATTTTGACAGTCCCACAAGCTATGTGGACTGTCAAAATTTTGACAGTCCTAATTTTAACCCACTGAAAATTTTATATAAAACTAGGACTGTCAGTATTTTGACAGTCCTAATTTTAACCCACTGAAAATTTTATATAAAACTAGGACTGTCAGTATTTTGACAGTCCCACAAACAATGAGGACTGTCAAAATTTTGACAGTCCTCATTTTAATTGTGAGGATTTTTTTTTTAAGTTTATTTCTATTTAGTTAGTTTTGGATTTTGATTTTTTTTTATTTAGTTTAACATCCAAAATATAATATGTTATCATTGAACAAAAAAAAAAAAAAAAAATCTACCGTACGAGTATTACGTCTGCCGTCGATCAGACTTCAAACGACCATAACTATTTGTTTTCAAATCGTTTTTCGTCACACAATAGGTCTATTTGTATGTTTTCGACGAGAGTAACACAATTCGTGTAGAGAGAATTTTCATCCGAAGTAAGACGTACATATTACAGGCAAAAATATAAAATATAAAACTTTAAAGTATCATAACTTTTGACTGGGAGATCGAAACAAGCTCCAGTTTGTGCCAAAATGACCGTATGGAAAAGTACTTCGGGATAAACCGTTTTACGGACTTCCCAAATTTTTAGAATCGCAAAAAAAATGATGTTTCGACCTCCAAATTTGACTTTTGGTAATTTTTTTTTTACAAAATATTTAATGTACCAATAATAAATTTACTATTTTAAATAACAGAATACTTTAACAAATTTTAAGGATATTTTGAAATTGGCTCCCCCAACAATTAACAAAAATAAATTAACAGAAAAAAAAATTTAGGACTGTCAAAATTTTGACAGTCCTACCAATGGGAAGGACTGTCAAAATTTTGACAGTCCTAAAAATTCAACATATATTTTTAGGACTGTCAAACTTTTGACAGTCCTACCAATTGGAAGGACTGTCAAAAGTTTGACAGTCCTAAAAATATATGTTGAATTTTTAGGACTGTCAAAATTTTGACAGTACTTCCAATTGGTAGGACTGTCAAAATTTTGACAGTCATAAAAATCAACATATATGTTAAATTTTGACAGTCAAAATTTTTAGATCATGATTTTTAGACTATCGACTGTCAATGTCAAAAAATTTAGGACTGTCAAAATTTTGACAGTCCTAAAAATTCAACATACATTTTTAGGACTGTCAAAATTTTGACAGTCCTTCCAATTGGTAGGACTGTCAAAAGTTTGACAGTCCTAAAAATATATGTTGAAATTTTAGGACTGTCAAAATTTTGACAGTACTTACAATTGGTAGGACTGTCAAAATTTTGACAGTCCTAAAAATCAACATATATGTCAAATTTTGACAGTTCTTCTATTTTTTCATTTTCTTTTTTGGTTTTGACGGCGACGACAGGAGGCGCGACGACGGGAGGCTGCCGTGGAGGACGGGGGAGGAGGCGGAGGAGGACGGCGGGAGAGGGGAGGGCTCCGGTGGGGTGGGGAGAGTTTGTGAGTGTTTGGAAAGAAGGGTTTCAAAGTGGGCTAGTATGAGTAAACTAATAGGCTAGTGTGAGTAAACTTTGCTCATTAATGGGCTAGTCCCAATCCTGGGCTAGCCCCAAGTAAAAGTTGTAGTGCCCTTATAATTTGCCCAATGGATTAAATTTATATAATGTAGTGTGCACACGAACGTTACGTTGGATCCCAAACGTTATGTCGAGAATTAAAAAAAAAAAAAAACCTAATTTTGCGCGCATATGCCATCAGATATTCAACCATGGACAAATAACCATAGCAGTAATCCGCAATTGTTTGATTCAGTCATTTTATGTACAACCCAAATAAGAAAAAGAAACAGCTCGACTACAGAAACTCAAATAAGACTTACAATTAGTACAAAATTTTCTATTTAGTCTGTTGACTTTTTGTTTTGTTTTTTGTATTTTAGCTCCTTTAAAAAATAAAAAAAATGAGATGCATATAAACCAACGGTTGTTAACGGAGGAGTTAAAAAAATTAAGAACTCACGAGTTTCTCTAGGATTTCTCTACTCTTATAATGAGACTTGAAAGTCGTTCAATTTTGAGCCGTCTAGGATATCTCTACCATTTATTTAAAAAAATTATAATAAAAAAACTAATTTTTTTCTTTTCTTCCGCACAAATATATATATTTAAAAAATAAATTTAAATTTTTTTAAAATTAATTAAAAAAGTAATATTTAAATAATTTAACAAATCTTAATTCAAATATATATATACTAATAATGTGCACGTACATTATACGTGCGTAAAAATTTATTAAATTTTTTTTATAAACAAATTTATTATAAATATTGTAGTTAAATATTTATTTATTGTAAAAAATAATTAATAGAATATTTATAAACGATTTAGACCCGAGATGGAATCCCCCAACGGTGGTTACGGCAAAATCACCGTGATCTCTCTCTCTCTCTCTCTCTCTCTCTCTCTCTCATTTCAGAAAATTGCACAAAGAGTATAGAAGTTTCATTATATTGCATCCAGAGCAATAAAGTTTCAAAATTTTAGAGGAAAGCAATAAAACGTCCTTAAAATAGATATTTTAACAATTGTCCAAAAATATTATTTAAAATGATGTTTTGATGTAAATCTTATTATTAATTACTTTTCCTTTATAACAGACCGATTAAAAGATCGATTTTATAATACACAATTTGTTCCAAAACGTTTTTAAAAAGAACGTTTTTGAACTTTTATTCAAAAATATATTTTTTAAAGACTTTTTTATATTCTGTACGCAATTTTAAAAATTTTATAAGCGATTTTCTGCACTCAATCTCTCTTTCCTCTCATGAATCAATGGCTGCTGATTCGATGGAAGAATAAACAAAAAAGAAAAGAAAAAGGAAAGCATAGATTCCATTCATTCCAATAAAGTCCTCCTTATTTATACTCTTCCTCCTCGTCCTCCTCCTTCCTCATTGAACCAAAGCCGAAGAAATCGGAGATAAACTCGGTACGTTGTATTGTTAAATATTCACTTGTTAACCCCTTTTTTTTTTTTTTTTTAATTCAAAGGGTTGTTCATGTGCGCGAAACTAGTTGATGATGATAAGAAAGTGCTCTTTTGTGATAAACTACCAGCAACAAAAGTGTAACTAATAGTACAATAAGCAATTACTTTTTTTCTTCTTCAAACATTCTAGCGAGTGTTGGGGAAAAAAGAATATAGAGAAAGTGTTCTTTTTAATATTTGTATTTGAGATGCACTTGTAAGTGGGAAGAAAGATGGAAGCAGGATTTGTTTATGCTGGAATTGGTCATGGAGCACGTACGAACATGCATCATCTTCTTTCTAGTTCTAGAAATGCCACTGTCTATAACTGTGTAGTCGGAACCGGACCGGGCCTATGGTTGGACCGGGTCGGACCAGATTTTGTCAAAAAATCCGGTCTGACTTGAACCGGATTTTTTTTAAGAACCCACAGTTTTTTTTTTCTATTTTTTCAGAACCGGGGTTTAACGGGTGAACCGTCCGAACCGGTACACAATTGAACCGGCCGCTTCTGGTTTTTTAAAAAAACACAAAAAAGTTTATCACATGAGATTTGGACAATTTGGTTCTTGGTTTGGTTTTGAGAGACCTTATAGTTATAAAACCAAACCAAACATACTCAGAACCAAACCAAACCAAACCAAACCAAACCAAACCAAAATGTAAATGTAGTTATCTTGTAGGTCTCAAATCATTTGGTTCTCGTAAAGGGCCTATTTAAATCCCGGTTGAACCCGTACCAAAGATTTTCGGTTCAATCATCGGTTCGGTTTTTAAAACATTGGTCTATACTACTATATAATGAGAAAAGTTCAGCTTCACCTTTGTATATGTTTATTAATTAATATTGTTCATTAAATTAACGGAGACATTTAGGTAATTATAGGACATGTCTTTTACTCTTCCTAAGTTGTCTTAATAAAGATTAGAATAATTACAACAAGTGTATTTTAGTCTTCTAATATCAATACTACTATATAACGAGAAAACTTCAGCTTCACCGTTGAACTTTTTTTTTCTTTCAAATATACCATCGCAAATATTTATTAATTAATATTGTTCATTAAATTAATGGAGGCAGTTAGATAATTACATGAGCTGTCTTCTGTAGTCTTAATAAAGATTAGAATAATTAGAACAATTGTCTTCCTAATAATAAAGATTAGAATAATTAGAACAATTGTCTTTCTAAGTAGTCTGAATAAAGATTAGAATAATCAAGAAGGATTGCGTGAGGAGAAAATGATAGGTGATGCAACAGAGGCACTCTAACGGTCCCTTTCAGCGAGAAATTTGAACCTTGTTCCTATGTGACCTGATCAATTCGATCAAGTACGGAGACATGCCACTTCAATCGTTCAACAAGAAAGAAAGATGACTAGGTCAACCATTTTTGATGTCATCCGGATGTGGCTAACGTGGTCACTATATACAGAATGAGGATTACTTCTATGTTAATAGTTTGATCAATTATATTTGATTTAACTTCCTTTTAAAGTCATGTTTTAAGTCATCTATCGACTGTGGCTAACGTGGTCCTTAACTTCTTTAAGGACCTCTTGAATTAATGCTCCCATAGCTATAATTATAGCAAATGCAACAAATATGGCAAACATGATTAAGTTAATACTTACCATGAAGGCATGTGGTCAACCTTCTTTCTCACAAGTCATCCGATTTCTGTTTCTTAAAACTAACTCTCCTTGCATGTATTTAGATGTTTGTACAAACTCAAGGCGATTCGGTTCTTTATAGGCTGACATGTTAGGCGTACTCGGTACAATGTTTTTTTTTCCTGAGAATAAATCCCCCCACATTTCATCAGGGATGTACTCGGTACAATGAGCTTGTCACAGATTGATTTTATGCAGTTGTTTTCCAGTGGGCACCAGCTCAGAGGTCACTGAACCTGACTGGTGGTGGAACAAAGTCTTCTTAGTTTACTGCTAACTATCCGTATGTATCGGCCTTTGGCAAGTATTTAATACCAGGGAGGGTGTCCCTATCTTCTGTTATGGATTACTTGCCAAAAACCTTAATGTGGTGATACCTAATTGCTGATTCCTGTCTGCTGTATTGAATACCGGAGAGGCAGTGCCTATCTTCTGCTACATAGTACAAATACTTGCCGAAACCAACACCTGTTCCATTGGCATTAATGTTGAAATTGTCTGGTTCTTGAAATTCAGTCAGGTCTTTTTGGCATCTCTCTCTATATGTTGGAATAGAGCTTGACCAGCTTCCATCCTTCTCCTTGACAGGTTTGATCACCAGAAGCTCTGGTAAGAAACCCAGTATCTGTAGCACTTAGCAGAACTAACTTGGTACTGAAGTTTTCGTCTAATTGCTTTCCTCATTTCTGGTTCCTTTCTAATTCCTTTCTTGTTTCAGAAGGCCAACACAGAGGAGAAGCCATGAATGCATTGGCTGCGACGAGTAGAAATTTCAAGCAGGCGGCTAAGCTCCTTGGTTTGGACGCTAAGCTGGAAAGGAGTTTACTTATCCCTTTCAGAGAGATTAAGGTGAGGGCCGGAGGGGGTGGGGTGGTGTGGGGTGGGGGTGGGGGGTGGGGTTTGATCTAACTCTACTTTTTTTTTTCCTTCTCAAATTACCTCATTTTCAGTTTTATACATACCCGACCTGTCATTTCTGGCCATTGATCCATGCAATAGGATATTGCTCATAATTTCATTATAATAGTTCAGATTGTCTAATTTATTTTGCAACTTTTAGTAGTAAAAGTTTATATATTTTTTTTTCTTTATGTTGTGTTCTCCTAGTGTTTATTATTGACAATTTTGCATTTGTAGACTGAAAAAGTATTAAGGATCTTGTTGATGTTAAGGAGGACATGGTCCTTAACGGAGCTGAAGTGAAGAAAAGGATTCAAATAGCACCCCAGAAGTTTGGGGACAAAGGCTTTGTTCTTGTTTATTTCTGCACGCATAGATTAGAGTATTCGATCCAAGAGTTCAAATTCTCTCTGTCAATTTCTTCCCATTTTGTAATCATATGTTTTCACTTTCTGTTTTTTTCCTTAGCTCCAATGGGGTTTATCAATTCTACATTCTTTTTGGATGTTTTATGTATATTCTTTCGATGGATTTTTCTGTATCTTGGTTGATTCCC
This sequence comes from Iris macrosiphon, assembly GCA_036927795.1. Classification (NCBI taxonomy): domain Eukaryota; kingdom Viridiplantae; phylum Streptophyta; class Magnoliopsida; order Asparagales; family Iridaceae; genus Iris; species Iris macrosiphon. The sequence goes on along the minus strand of JAYESA010000007.1, from coordinate 186,695,196 downwards.
ATATCAATATTTCGGTCCTCCTGATTAGCTTATCCTTAAATCATTGAATCGAGTACATCAAACCAATTAAGGGTCACCTTCTTAATTCTTCAGATATTATCCTAATTTCAGAAATTGAATTTTAATGCAGGTCGAGTGTACGATCCCCAAAGATGATGGCAGTTTGGCATCGTTTGTCGGATTCAGGGTGCAACATGACAATGCTAGGGGCCCTATGAAGGGAGGAATCAGATACCACCCTGAGGTGGGTCTGATTATGTTTTTTTCCTCTGCTTTGAAGTTTATATTCATCAGATTGACTGCTAGGAGAAAGATTCTTGGTATCTCTAAGGTTGTAGCATTTATACTTGAGCCATGCAACACAATAAGGAAGCACATTGATGCCATCGCAAATGCAATTTGTTGCGTCAAGTTCTGACTATGATTGCAGTGAGAACTCTTGGTAATTAGGTTATTTTAACCGCACATTAGTTGACTTTACTGTTTCTAAGACTGCAACAAGAAGTTTATTTGGAAGTGCTGGCATTAGAGAAATATTATAAATTTGAATCACGATTTAGGATTTTGATACATCAATGAATACTAGATGTGCCAAGATTTTTTACTTAATTCTGCTCCGTTCCCTTTCTTCTTTTCGTTTCTTCCTGTTTATCTCATGAAATAGTTTATTATTTAATCCAAATGTTACTAATATTACTCGTTTATCACTATTGTTTATGACTGCGAAAAGCAAGTTTATAATGTTGGAAAGCAAGTTTATGTTTTTAAGGCATTCCTTATACTACCAACAGTGATCTAAAAAGGTATCGGCCGAGGAATTAAGCATTTTCGTCATGATAGCATCATGAAAGTATCATTGGGATGGATGTAACTATTTGGTCCATGTTGTGGGTAAGCTTGATGAAGAATCAGACTGGGATCACCATGCTTGAACACTGAAAAGAGGCTGATTCAATCCAGCACGAATGTATTCCACATGTGTGTTTATCAGGCTTGACTCTACAAGCTTGGATATGTGCACACAAATCTAATTTTTGATGCCAAGTCGTAAATTTATTGAGGTCAACCTTAGATCCGCTTGCTGCTACACAGAATTGTTGTCTAAAGTCTAAAAATGCAAGGAGACGGTAATATGAGATGTGATGACTTAGTCTGAATAATTCAAGGTTCTTCCACCCAAGCACAGGAAAATCTAAATGGAGGGAAAAAGAGAAATACCCATTAAAAATTCTTAGTGATGTTCGTTCTCAGGGTGCAATAATATGTTTACAGTAAGATATTTTAAAGGCAGATACAAATAAGAGAAGCTCTAGTGAGAAAACCTAATACAAATACCAAATCTTTTAGTACATAAAGAGCCCTATTTATGCAGGATAGATCGGAAGGATCCTATAAATATGGACTCTAAATGAAATTAATGAGAAATAGAGGTGGGTGAAAACTTTACTTTTGTGAACACAATATTATAGTAAATTTATCACAAATAATATAGCATAAGTGCAAAATTTAACAATTGAATACACTTGAAAGAAGTATCCAAACTACTGCTCTGGAATGCTGCTTGCTATCCGGTAAAATATTGTGACAGACCACGAACAATATGAAAGGTGAGGATCCGCAAAGAAAGATCTAATGATCTTTGAAGATACATCACATGAAATTATAGAAGTAATAGGAATTTACTTATGTTGCACGAACATGGATACGACTTGACGTGGTCAGGACACAACATAGACACAAACGCTTATTTTGTTGTGTTAGTGTATTGTGAAGTCTTTGAGTTGTGTCTGATATGTGTCTTGTACGTGTCCGGCACGGCATGATGCATTTTTTTGCCGTGTCCGTGCTGCCTAGGAATTAGGAGAAAGATAATGAGAGATGAAAATTTTAAGTTGCCTTTTCTCAACAAAAAGTTATTTTTATTGATTAATGAATCTCTTCTTTCGATCATGTACTTCACCAAGCCTAGTGTCTAACCTTGTATCCAACATACCAAATTTATTGTCAGTTTGTTCCTCTACTGCAGCAAACCTAGCATTCATTTCGGCGACTTGTTCAACAAATTGTGTATAAGGTCCATATATATATATATATCCCTACTATTCTACCTCAGTGACTTATTCAACAAATTGTGCAAGGTCTCTCTCTCTCTCTCTCTCTCTCTCTCTCTATATATATATATATATATATATATATATATATATATACTACCACTGTGCAACTACATAAACTAGCCTAAACCTAACGCGGGCTCTTATACCACTTTGATCCAAAACAGGTCTAATAGGCGAGGCTCGTAGTATCAGTATCGGAATTGGTTTGGGACCGTTCCATTGAGTATCGGCATAGGTGGTAACGACATTTCAGCAGTTTCAAATCAAAGTACTGGGTTCTTCGTTTCGGAAAGCAAAAATGATAGAAGTATTTTCAAAATCTAGAAAATATTTGATATATTTTGACATATATTTGATATATTTTGTTTCTTGCTTGTTTTAAATGGAATAATATTTAACATTGAGTTATTTACCAGCAATATATAGTATATGTATTTACTTCCCTTGAGACATTGTACAATCACAATCAATAGTTTTGAAGGAAATATCAATAAATGTTGTGAATTTATAGGTATACAACTTCGACAAATGTTAATGGTTACAATGTGTCGATATGGAATCTTATCAACACATCTTAATATTGTCGATCATCTGAACAACCAAATCATTGTGTTGACACTATATTGCCCTACTTCATTCTTTTTCGTTTAATTATTATATGCCAAATTGACTAGAAAAGAGACATCCAAGGTCGGTATCGATAGGGGGCATTATCGTGTCAGGATATGCCAAAACCGATACAATACGGATGATACGCATCGGTATTGACCGGTACTAATGGTCTAAACTTGATAACCACTAACAAAATAAGAGGAAGCAAGTTATAGCAATGATTAACAAATATCTAAAGTAAAACTACTTAACTAGATCACATAATATCAACAAAGATCGAGTGTACTTGATTCGCAGATCATCCTCATATTCAATAGAAACAAAAACTCAAAAATCAATCTTCATACGATCATGTGATGAATACGACAATTGCAGCGGCACAATACTTCATGGAAATATATGGAAAATAGTAGAGAACGAGAAGATGAAGAAAAATTAGGGTTACTCTTAACTGTTGTGCTCAGCGAAGGAACTGCCTAAGCATATACCAGAATTCCCCCCTCCAAACTCAAACTCTTTGTAAAAGAGACTTGTACATGCATCTATGTTCATTAAAAAACAAAAACCTTAATCTAACTAGGACTCAATATTAGGCCCATAAAGTAAACCTCATCCTTAGACAACTCAACAACTTGAATTCTGAACTAATACGTAATTAGGCAATAAAATTTCTAAACTAAATTCGACTAGGACACAACTTGGAAATCTATTGGACTCGAAATGGTCTGCCATCACCCATCCTTTACAGACAAAATTGGATCTGTTTTAAGGATTTTGCACAGTGCCAGTACAATTGGAGGATTTTGAGCAAGTTCTCTCCTGGCTTTATTTTTGTTAACCATAGTAGTACAATTAAGGAAAGGTGTTTCTATATTCTTAGAGCATCCAAATACCCATTTATAGATATCCTTATGGATCAAATTCCCCTTGTTTGTTTGGATTCTCCTTCCTTTTGCACAAAAGCAGCTCTTAAACTTCTCATTCATGACTTTTGAATGTTTCACATTAGTATAGAGGCAAAATCATTGCCAAATAGTTGCTTCTTGTAGTTAAGAAAAAGGGCGCCATGAAGCCTTACCCCGTACTCTCATATCCATATATATGCAGAGGCTGTTCCACGACTCAAACCTGGATCTTCAAGGGTGCGAGCAACAACCCTTACCGTTGTGCTAAGCAACACCCTCTTGTAGTCCAATTTTATAAATAAAGTGGGTAGTGGGTATCTACATATAGTTGCATCTATAATGTTATCAAACGCGCTAATGGTAGCAAACTTTTATATAACTAAAGTGGGTCTAGATATAGTTGCATCTATAGTGCTATCACACGCGCTAGTGGTAGAAAATGTATACATATATCATTTGAGGAATCTTGCCTCATTCTCTGTCCAAATTATAAAACCAGTATCTGAGAAGCATATTTTTCATACATTTCTTTTTCATCAACCAACACTCGTAATTTCTTAATATTTGTCCCTACTTATTCTTTAAGGATTATCAATTACAGGTGTATTTTGACAATAGCCATTCTGTCTTTTGTCTAGGATGCCAACTTGTAGAAGATTAAATAGATGTTAGACTATTCAACTTTTTAAGGCATTAATTGTTAACTTCTGGGGAGATGCAGGTTGACCCAGATGAGGTGAATGCCTTAGCACAATTAATGACTTGGAAGACAGCTGTAGCAAACATTCCATATGGAGGAGCTAAAGGTGGAATAGGATGCGATCCAGGAGAGTTGAGCATATCCGAGCTTGAGCGGCTTACCCGAGTTTTCACGCAGAAGATACATGATCTCATTGGCATTCACACTGATGTTCCAGCACCTGATATGGGAACAAATCCACAGGTTACTGATTTATTAATATATTTCTGGCCTTGTCCCTTTGAATTAAATAAAATAGGTAGAAGTACAGACATATTTTACACCATGTTTTTTTTTTTTTGTATTTGGAAACAGACGATGGCTTGGATACTAGATGAATACTCAAAGTTTCATGGCTATTCACCTGCTGTTGTAACTGGAAAACCTGTTGTGAGTACAATACAAAAACTGCCTCTACCTTGAAAACCCGTTTGTAACAACAGATATAAGTTGCATTATGATGCCATGTTTTGATCTCAGTAGCTAGCCATTTGGTTAGTCAGGTGTTTAGATTATTTCAGCTCATGTGTCATGTTATTTTTCTATAGATTACTTGCTTTTGTGCAACTCCAAGGTGATCTTAAAATTTGTCTTGCCTCCGCCTAACAGGCATAGGTGGGTTTCATCGTAATTAGTTAGATCAATTTTGATTTTTCGGAATTCTGTAAAAGTGAAGAGGGTTGTGTAACAGGTAATGCCATTCTTCCTTTTTGTCTTAATCTAGTTACAGTATTGAAGTTTGTGTTGCAATATGCGAAAAAGGATAAACTTTCTCGAGTCTTGTTGAACTCATCCTGGTTTAGAGTTTTATGCTTGGTAAGAGCGAATAAATTGACTTATGATCTAGTAAGAGCTGTATGTATGGAAAATAAATGTTGATTTGATGATCTAGTATAACACATGATTCAGGAAACCAGAAGTCAATGTGCCAAGGCAATGCTACGCTGGACCTTGATTGTTTATGCAGATTACCCAAACACCCAGGTGGGTGCTTGGGGTCAAAACTACCTAAAAGAACCCTAATTTAGATATCTATTGCCATTTAATATTCAGATATAGTTATACTAAGTTGTTCAGAAACGTGTGCAGAGGTTTCTTCAACTTCTTGACTATCATTATAAATGGTCATGTTGTTTTAACCCTTGAACCTTAGCGGGATAACTGTGCCGCCCTTAATTTCTACATGAAATTCTTTTAAATACTGATATTCTTTTAAGTTCTAAAAAAGTTGACATGACTCTACTTGGATTACTACTTGGAAAAAAGGCCAGTGAAACAACTGGAGATAAATAGCATGGTATGCCACACCTATACTATGAAAAAGTCTTTATGAGGTAATCAGGTATGTAAAAATTCAAGGTGTTATTCAAGCCATTCGTCCTATAAAACATTATTGCTTGAATTCTACAAGAACCCCTGAAACTTGAACTGCATATGCACAAGTTTCAAATTTCTTAAAAGAGTAACCTCGCTTCTCACTTGTTGGGTAAGAAAGCAAGAATTTAATGGTGGGGAGTATAATATACATATATTCATCGACATGAAATGACCTGTTATGTAGGATAAAGTTTTTTCTTTTTCTTTTTGTGTTTGTGCGCTTTTGATTTACTATCTATAAACAGCTAGGAATCTGTATTGTAACACTTATGATTCTGAATAACATAATTAATATGGTAGGATTAACTCTCTGATAAAACATGAAACATGTGCTCTTGATATCTTTCCAGATCCAGTTATTTTGCCTGTATTCAATTTCATCCAGAGCTGTCTTATGTACTTATTATGTCTGTAGCATATGGACCGTATCTGTGTCCATATCCACATCCGACATGTATTGGCCCTACTTCCTTAACATTCATGCCAAATATGACTTGCCCACATCTCCGAAGAACCCAAACATGGTTAAACTGATTTGGCATAATCATAATAATGCCAAACATAATTAAGATATGTGAAAGTAGAGCATTTAATTACAGCGTGTCATTTCTAGAACTTTTTTGCGGCCTAATTATTATTCAGAACATACTTAAATATATATTAAGATCTAATGTTTTAAATATGTATATCGATATGTTTTCACGTGTATATATAACTTTATCTATGCATTGCTCGTAATCTCAATTTTTTTAAAATGTCGTATTACAATATCATGTCTGAAATCTGTATCCATGTCAAGGTATGAGTATCAGTATCAACGGTTTCGGTAGTCTCGCCAGTTCGGATCGAAGTATCGTTTCGAAAAGCCAATAATGATATAAACTATTTTAAGTAGCTAGAAAATATTTGATATATTTAAACATAATTTTATATATTATATTTTGTTTCTCGTTAGTTTTAAATGGAATAATATTCTAATTTTTTTATTTGCTTGCATTTGGACAGTGCAGTTGAAATTTGGTAGAATATTTTACTTGACTTTATTGATGTGAGGAGCTACATATTTATAGGAGGGGCTAATCCCTCTCTCTTCAATTCTATCCGATGTGGGACTAAAGTCCCTTTCATACTCTCAACACTCCCCCTCAAGATGGGCAATAGATATCAATTATCCCCATCTTGTTACATAGTTTAGAAAGACTCGATGAATTAAGACCCTTAGTCAGATAATCTGCAACTTGTTCTTCTGAGCGAACATGATCGAGCTTTAATATCCTTTTTTTAGCTTCTCTTTAATGAAGAACCGATCGATTTCGATGTGCTTAGTTCTGTCATGCTGAATTGGATCGTTAGCTATACTTATTGTAGCTTGACTATCACTCAGAAGATGCAACGATGTTCTCTGGTCCAGTTTCAACTCTGTCAGCAGTGCTCTTACCCACAGTAACTCTGACACTCCCAGAGTCATAGCTCTATATTCTGCTTCAGCAGTCGACCGTGCTTCCACCGACTATTTATTGCTTCTCCATGAGACTATGTTACCTCCCACAAAGACACAATACCCTGAGGTAGACCTTCTGTCGTCCATACAGCTTGCCCAATCTGCATCGCAGTACCCCTCAACACCCAGGTGTCCATTTTTCTTGAACCATAGTTCTCTTCCAGGAGTCCCCTTCAGATATTTCAAGATATGGAAAACTGTGTCCATATGGCCCTTGCTTAGATCATGCATGTAGCGACTCACTACACTCACAACAAATAAGATATCAGGACGAGTGTGGCTTAGATAAATCAATTTGCTTACAAGTCTCTGATCTCTCTCACGATCAACCGACTTTCCTGCCTCTGTCCCCAACTTATCTCTCTGATCAATTGGAGTGACTGCCGATCGACATCCCAACATCCCAGTCTCTGTGAGCAGATGTAGTATATACTTCCTTTGAGAGAGAACGATCTCATCTCTTCCTCGAGCCACCTCGATCACGAAAAAATACCTCATTATTCCCAAATCCTTCACTTTAAACTCCTTGACGAGTTTTGATTTCAGCTGGGTGATCTCCTCCTTATAATCACATGTGATCACTATATCATCCACATACACTGCAAGTATGGTAATGTAGCCTCTTGCATGCTGGAAGAAGACCGTGTGATATGCATTGGTCTGGCGGTACCCCATGCCTGTGACAGCCTTCCTGAATCTATCAAACCAGGCTCGAGAAGATTGCTTGAGTCCATACAGTGATTTTTTCAGCTTGCACGCCTTTCCCGCCGACTGTTTCGTGCAAAACCCCGGGAGGGTCTCCATGTATACTTCTTCTTGTAGATCCCCATGAAGAAAGACATTCTTCATATCCAATTGATACAGCTGCCACTCATGATTTGCTGCAAGAGAGACCAGGGTTCTCACAGTACTCATCTTGGCTACTGAAGCAAATGTCTCATCATAGTCGATGCCATAGGATTGAGTGTATCCCTTTACAAAGAAACCTTGTCTTGTACCGCTCTACTTTACCTTCTGGCGTCTCCTTTACTGTGAAGACCCATTTGCATCCCACTGCTTTCTTTCTTTTAGGCAACGGAACAAGCTTCCATGTCCCATTTCTTTCGAGTGCCCCAAGTTTTTCCAACATTGCAGCTCTCCACCTTGGATCTTCCTTTGCCTCCTGCCAACACTTGGGCAAAGAGGTGATGTCTAACGATAATGCTCGATAAATAGAGGATATATTAGAGTAGGATAAGAAATTGGCAATGTCATGTTCATAGCCATAACTATTAGGAGCTTTTCCTGCATTACTGCGAGAAGATCTCCTTAAGGGAATATGAAGAATATGAGATAGTGGTGGAGAGATCATACCATCCGAATCAGAGAGATCCGCATCTGAATCAGAGGGATCCGGTGCAGGAGAAACATCTTCAAGAGTTAGGGAAGGGTTAGGCGAGGGACTTGGCACAATAGGCGAGGGAAACGGCACAGTATTGGACTGCTGCTTTCTCCTTCTGTAGACTTAGAGCTGTAGTCTATTTCTCCCCCTGCACAACATCACTTTCTTCCTCCTGATTGTCACCACTTTCTCCTTCCCCATTCTCATCACTTTTCTCACCCTCGCTATCTCTCCCTTGTTCCCTTGTACCAGCTTCCATTATTGGGCATGTAACTGATCCGACAATCACGCTTAGGCCCATCTCCTCCTCACTCCTAACATCTCCTGTGTTAGGTGTGTCACCAAATGCAGATCCTTCACCTGAACCATTGTGGTAGTATGGTTCCATCTCTCTGAATGTAACGTCCATGCTCACAAAGAGCCTCCGCTCCACCGGACTCCAACAAGAGTATCCCTTATGAGTCCCTGAGTAGCCAACAAAGATGCACTTCAACGCTCGAGGGTCAAACTTTTCCACCGTAGGCCTGTTATCTTTCACAAAGCATACACACCCAAATACCTTTGGGGGAACAATGTACTTATTTTCTCCTTTAAGCATCTCAAATGGTGTCTTCTATCCCAACACCTGAGAGGGCATCCTGTTGATGAGATATGTAGCCGTCAACACAGCATGTCCCTACAAGTGTTTAGGAACATTCATGGCAAACATCATTATCCGTGCTACTTCAAACAGGTGCCTGTTCTTCTGTTTTGTCACGCCATTCTGTGCTGGTGTCTAGGCACACAAAGTCTGATACTGTATCCCATGGGTTGATAAGTACTCTTCAATACTCTTGTTTGTGTATTCTGTTCCATTGTCAGATCTCAAAATCTTTACTTTAGCATTATACTGGGTCGTAACTCTGCGATAAAAATCTTGAAAGTATGCAAAGACATCACTCTTACTCTTCATTAGGTATACCAGGTGACACAAGTGTAACAGTCAATAAAGGTGACAAACCATTTAAAACCATTAACACCAGTTGTAGGACAAGGTTCCCACACATCTGAGTGTATCATATCAAAATCAGCTAAACTTCTATTTCCAGAACTCACATAAGAGTTTTGGTATGTTTTCCAAGCTCACAAGTATCACAAACCAACTTTTGTTTATTAGCCTTTTGATACATAGATGGATACATCCGACTCAGTAGACTAAATAAATAGTGTCTCATGCGCTGATGTTGAAGTAATAATTCTGCTTCTACAGTTCTTCGTGGCTCCTCTGGTTGTGCTTACTCCACCAGTAACGCTAGTGCTGCGTCCAGTCCACCCATGTCTACCTACCATAGCCCCTTATGCCAAGTGTCAGTCCCCAGCCGTCTCCCTGTTCCCTTCTTCTGAAAAGTTACCTTAGAAATGTCAAAGAAAACAATACAATTAAGTTGAAGAACAATGACACTAATAGACAAAAGATTAACAGGAAAAGATGGAGCATGCAAGACATCAGTAAGGGTCATGGAAGGGGAGCATTCAACCGTGCCTTTACCCAGAATGAGTCTGACAGTACCATCAACAGTCTGAATGCTTTCAGGCGTTGTCAGGTGAGTGTATTCTTGGAACTCACCATGGGAACCCGTGACATAGCTAGATGTCCCAGAGTCAATTATCCAACCTAGCTTGTAGATAGATGCAAGGGCATGAACAGGTATACCTGTGCTTGTTTGGGCATAGTAGGTGATGTTACCTCCGGAGGTGGTTGGAGTCGATGCCCCATGGGTAGTGGCTTGACTGTTGCCGGATGCAAGCCTCATGCTCCTCCACATCTCTAGCATTTCCCTCTCACTAGGGGTTATTCCGGGTGACTGGTTTTTACTTCCCTCTTCTGCCAGATTTGTCTTGTACCCTCCAGAATGATTACTTATGCCACCAGTATAGCCTTCATTTGCCACCCCTACACCCTCCACGGTCGCGGCCGCTGGACTGGCCTCTCAGGGGTTTCGTACAGAAACTGATGAAGTGTCCAAGGTCTCCACAGTTGTAGCACCCCCCCTCCGAAAGAATTTGGGTTAAAAATCGCTAGGACTGATTTTTCTTCCGGAGAGTTAGTGATGCTAGGCTTCAGCTTCAATCGTGTCTCTTCTTGTGCCATAGCAGCTATGGCCTCCTCCACTGATGGCAGCCTGGGTTGTGCAAGTAGGACATTCCTCCTCTGCTCAAATGATGGGTTGAGCCCCTTTAGGAACTTCATCATCCTCTGTCGCGAAACATACTCCATGAACTTCTTATAATGTTTCGCAAATGTCGGTTCCATTTGCTCATCCTCCATGCCAATAGGATCATAGTGGTCGAGATCTGACCAATACTTCTTCAACAGAACCGCGTACTCAGAGATGGTGTGATCTTCTTGGACCACCTCATCAAGTTTATCTTGTAGTTGGAAGACCCTCATAGGGTTTCCCGACCCTGAGTACATGTCTTTTAGCATCCTCCAAATATCATCAGCACCCTCCATCGCTTCCATATTGCCTAACACTTGGTCGGTCAATGAAGCTTTCAACCATCCAGCTACCACATTGTTGACGATTTTCCACACATCAAGCTCTCGTGAGGAGTCATCTTCAGGTGCCTTGATTTGGCCATTCACATAGCTCACCAAGCTTCTTCCCTTCAGAGTTCGCATCGCCTGACGCGACCACTTCAAGTAGTTGGAAGTACCCTCCAACATTATCTCCAATTTTTCCAACTTTTCCATCTTGTACGGTGAATGATCCACATCAGCGTATGCAGTACGGGAGCTAGTCTCGGTCAACCTCTTAGAGAAGAGATCGTCTACCAAAGTTTTTATCTCTTGGACCGTCAGCTTGCCGTAGATCGTCTCCATTGTCTTCTTCTTGTTCTCTGTCATCAGTGAGGCGACGGCAGATCTAGGTCGTCTATACCTCTGATCTCCGACCTTTCTTCGTCTACTGGTCTTCCTTCAGCGTCAGCGGTGTCCCTGAGAGCTGCTGCTCATGTCCCGTGCAAGGCTTCGACCCGAGGCCGCATGACCTCACAAGAAGACAGTTGTAGTCGAGATCAGGGGTCACACAAATGTTCCCTCACTGATATACCTTGATCCAACTAGCAACTATATAATTAATATTCCGATTACAACTGACTTGTATAAAGCAATAATAAGAGAACCAATTTTCTCGTTCTTCCCTGCAATCGCAGTTGCATGAGGACAGAACCGAGTTACAAACTTCAGAAAATAAGAAGAAGAAGAAGATCGCCGAGATCGAGATTGAGGTCGATAGAGGTTGACGGGTCGCCGAGCAGTCACGACAACAGCTACGACGACAGCGGACAGTCGCAACAGCAGCCACAACAGCAGCAGCCGCCGCCCAGCAAGCAGTAGCAGCAGCCGCTAGGAAGGGGGCGGAGGGGAGGGAGGACAAGGGGAGGGGGGCGAAGGTGGAGGGGAGGGGAAGGAAGGGGGCGGAGGGGAGGGGGGTAGTGGGGGGCGGCTGTGAGAGAGGGGAGGGGGATTAGGGTTAGGGTTTAGAGAAGGAGATGTTAGAAATATTGTTGTTTTTCTTTTTACTAAAATTTTAGAATACAAAAATTAAAATTTAAACAGATGTTACCGGCCTCTGGGGAAGTCGTGCACGAAGCACTGCCCTAAGAGTTTATTCGGGATCTGTGTGCAGATGTACCCGAAGCTCCTAGTGGTAAAACCCCCGCACTACCGGTATCTCTTTGCCGCACACGACTTGGAGAGAACGACCAGGACTTAGCTCTGCCCAGAGCTTTTGGGGACGATGAAGATTGCACAGAACAGAATTTTGACAGAGGTTTCGTAAAGAATTATTTCTGATTCGATTTACAAAGAACACAAACATATATATAAAACATTTGTGTAACGGTCTGAATTAATTTACGATTAATTCAGCCGTTACGAATGAACCTGGACACAGAAAAAAAAATGGTTCAAAATTCGTAACGTTCAGAAATAAATTCAAGAAAATAAATGAAGAAGAAGAAGAGGGGCAAAAAGTATTTTAGGGTCCCAGCCCGAACCCGAAGAGGAAATCGGATCGGCATTCGGCGCCCGCAGATGTGGGCGCGTACTCGCACCCGTTACGCGCGTCGAACCGAACCGAGCCGAGCCGGGCCGGGCGGCGGCGGCGGCGCGCGCGTGTGGCCCAAGGGGTTCCCCACACAACAACTTAATAGAGCAAAGGAGAGAAACTAATATATGTACATAGGAAGGCTTTGCCCCATCCGATGTGGGACTAAAGAAAGGGAGAGGAATTGAACTTTTGCAAGAAACAACAAAACCAAAACCAACAATCCCCCCCCAAAAGGTCAAGTTCCGAAATAGAGATAAGAATGAAGTAAATAGAGAGAGAGAGCATCTGGGCAGTAAAATACTATGCATAAATGAGATGGACTACAGCCTTGAATCTCACGTAGTGACTATTGCCTTAATCTGAAGAAGTGCTTGATGGACTATGCCTTGAATCAGTCTTCTTGAACCAGATTTAGAAAAATAGCACACATAGTACGCTAGAGGTCCTTGATCTATCGGGTGGCGCTTTTAAATGGCCATGCGCACTATCCACATTCATGAGAGTTGTCTGGGATCGCCCTGTCCCATAGTCGCGGCCTTCACGACCTCTCATATAGGTAAGTCCTTAATGGTTGGTGATATGAATCAACCCAGCATTACAGCTTGGACCTATTAAGAGTTTTAAAACTCATCCTAACCATATCACACAGGAACACTGTCACCATAGGGATAGGGAGTTATTGTACACATGTACAGCCGCTTGGGCTTTATTTTAATGAGATTTTAATCTCGAGTCAGTGTTCCATAAAGTCACCTAAGTTCAGCTTGTTTCTACCCATTGAACCGGCTTCTTGGGATCTCCAGTCAGACTCGGTTGGGTTGCCACTGCTGGTGACTAATTTATGGGCTTAACCCCATCCCCCTCGATGATTCTAGGATCAAAGTCCTAGACAGACCCTTCGTCAAGTGATCTGCAAGGTTCTTTTCTGACTTTATATAGTCAAGAACCACATATTTGCCTAGTAGGCTTTTGATTGACTTGAAGCGCAGCTGCAGGTGCCTGTTCATCTTAGCATTCACAGAATCATGCTTTAGTAGTTCAATAACAGATTTATTATCACAATTTATAGAAATTGCAGGAACAGGACTAAGAGAAACAGGTATATGCATAATAAGATTTTTAAGCCATTCAGCTTCTGTGCAAGTTGTATCTAAAGCTATCATTTCGGAGTCCATTGTACTCCTAGCTATGATAGTTTGCTTACAAGAGCTCCAGGAGATCGCAGCTCCTCCTAAAGTAAAAACATATCCAGTAGTAGATTTTATATCATGTGAGTCAGTTATCCAGTTTGCATCTGAATAACCTTCTATGATATCAGGGTGCCTAGTAAAATGAAGTTTGTATTCTAGGGTGCCTTTGAGATATCTAAATACCCTATCCAAGGCAGTCCAATGTGACTGATTTGGGTTACTGGTATATCTACTTAGTCTCCCAATAGCAAAAGCAATATCAGGTCTTGTCCTGTTTGTTATATACATAAGGGAGCCTATCATCTGTGAATATTTATGTTGTTCCAAAGGTGGTCCTTCATTCTTTTTCAGTACAATACTGCTGTCATAAGGAGTAAGGACAGGTTTTTTATCAAATAACTCAAATCTTTTTAGCATTTTTTCAATTGAATGTGCTAAAGATAGAGTATAACCCTCTTTGCCTTTGGTCACTTGCATTCCTAAAATTAAGTTGGCTTCTCCTAGGTCTTTCATATCAAACTGGCTAGATAAATAGTTCTTTGTAATATTTATCAATTACAGTGATGAACCTAGGATAAGGATATCATCTACATACAAGCATAAAATGACACAACTTTTACATGTACCTTTAGAGTATATACATTTGTCATACTCATTTGACAAGAAACCATATTCACAAATTACTTTGTCAAATTTGTTGTGCCATTGTTTGGGAGCTTGTTTCAAGCCATAGAGGGATTTTACTAGTCTGCAAACTTTCTTTTCTTGACCTTTAGCAATGAAACCTTCAGGTTGGTCCATATAAAGTTCTTCCTCTAGATCTCCATTCAAGAATGCTGTCTTTACATCCATTTGATGGATTAGCATATCATGAATGGATGCTAAGGCCAAGAGAGTTCTAATGGAAGTAATCCTAGCTACAGGAGAGTATGTATCAAAATAGTCTAACCCTTTCTTCTGGGTAAAACCCTTAGCAACTAATCTAGCTTTGTATTTCTCTATAGTACCATCGGCTCTGAGTTTCTTCTTGAAAATCCACTTACAACCTATTGGTTTATTCCCTAAAGGTAGATCTGTTAGAAACCAAGTGTTATTCTCCATGATGGAGTTGTATTCACTGTTAATGGCTTCTTTCCAGAAGGGAGCATCAGGAGACGACATTGCTTCTTCATAAGTTGAGGGATCACCCTCTATCAAAAAAGTGAAGAATCCTTCTCCTAAATTTTTCTCAATCCTATTCCTTTTACTCCGTCTTGGTTCTAAGTCTTGTTCAGATTGAGAGCTAGGTATTTGGACTTGAGAACTAGTAGAGGGTATGGAGGAAGAGATTGAACTTTTATCCTTAAAAGGAAATATGTTTTCAAAGTAAACTGCATCTCTTGCTTCTATAATGGTATTGTTAGAGATTTCATTTACTTCTGAGTGAGTCACTAGAAATCTATTGGCATAGCTGTCTAAGGCATATCCTATGAAAACAGCGTCTACAGTCTTGGGACCAATCTTCCTCTTTTTAGGTTCGGGAATTCCGACTTTAGCAAGGCATCCCCAAACTCTAAGGTAATTAATCCTAGGTGTTCTACCTTTCCACAGCTCATAGGGAGTCTTGTCTTTTGTCTTACTAGGAATCCTATTAAGAATGTAGCAGGCAGTTAAAAGGGCTTCTCCCCACAAGTTATCAGGAGCACCAGAGTTGAGAAGCATGGCATTCACCATATCTAACAGAGTGCGGTTCTTGCGTTCAGCAACTCCGTTAGACTGAGGTGAATATGGAGCAGTTACCTCATGAATTATTCCATGTTCTTCACAGAAATTAGTCATTTCGTTTGAGGTATATTCTCCACCACGATCAGATCTAAGGATCTTAATCTTCCTTTCTAATTGATTCTCAGCTTCAGATTTGTAGACCTTAAATCTATCTAGAACTTCATCTTTGGTTTTGAGAAGGTAGATATAACAATACTTTGAATAATCATCTATAAACGTAACAAAGTATTTTCTACCGCCTCTGGTCAAAATCCTATTTGAGTCACATACATCACTATGGATAAGTTCTAGAAGGTCAGAATTCCTTTCTACAGATCTGAAAGGTAATCTAGTGTGTTTGGCTTGAACACAAATATCACATTTGTGTTTGTCATCTATTGGAGTCTTAGGAATAAGGTCTAAGGTCATCATTCTTTTAATAGAACCTAGGTTCACATGACCTAGCCTGCCATGCCAAACATTTGAAGATTCTATATTAGAGATAATGAGAGAACAATTAGACATTTTATTCATTGTACTTAAAATGAAAAGACCGTCTTTTACAAAGCCTTTTCCTATAAAAGAGTCATGCTTAGAAAAAACTACTTTATTAGCCTCCATTACAATTTTGTATCCTGAGGCTACAAGAAGGGATCCACTAACTAGGTTTCTTCTGACAGACGGCACATGAAGAACATCATGAAGAGTTAAGATTTTTCCTGATGTCATCTTTAGGTTAACTTTTCCTCTTTCAATAATTTGTGCCGTTGAGCCATCTCCTAAGGTCACACCTCCTCCACTTGATTCCTGATAGTTTGAAAACAGGAGCGATCAAATGAAACGTGAACATTAGCTCCAGAATCCAACCACCAATCATCAGAATGGTAAGAGAGGTTAATAAGGGGTTGAAAGCTTACAGACCTGAAGGAACTCGAAGAGCCTTTGTGAAGCATGTTCGCTTCTGGTCTACCTGAGCCCTTTCCTTTGTAGGAGGTCTGGACAGCTTCCTTCTTCCTATGGTAGCAGTGGGTGGCCATATGATTTGTTTTACCACACACAAAACAAAACCTCTTCTGATCCTGAGTCTGACTGAAGTTTCTAGGTTTTTGGTTTTGGTGATGATGGTTTTGGTGGTTAGGCTGAAAGTTTTTCTTCTTCTTGAAGAAATTCTTTTTGGGTTTATAAGAAAAATTAGACTTGGGTTTTCCTTGGCCTTCTACAAGGTTTACCTTAGCTTTAGATTCAGTCTTAGGCTTAGACCTCAATCTAATTTGTTCTTCGGTTCTAATTTTCTTTAGGACTTGATTGTAGGTAAGGTCTCCTTGTGTATGGATAAGATCCTTAGCCATATCAGACCAAGAGGGAGGTAGCTTGTCTATTAGGCATGCTATTTTATGTTCATTTGAGAAAGATGTCCCTTTGGCTTGAATATGTCTAAGGTATTCTTGGAATTCATGGAGCTGGTCATTCATTGGTTTGTTATCTACCATGAAATACCTATTAAAGGTTGAAGAATTAAACCTTTCTATTCCGGCATCATCACAGCCGTATTCATCTTCCAAGGCTTTCCAGAGTTCTTTAGCGCTCTTGTATTCAAAAAATATATCATACAAGGATTCAGATAATGCGCTTAGAATTCTATGAAAACAATGGAAGTCTATCTCTTTTGGGGTTTTTGGTTTTGATGAGGTGGATACTCCTATGTCAGACTCGGTTTCATCAGAATCATTTGTGATGGGTGTGGACCCATCAATGGCAGAAATGAGTCCTAAGGTCGTGAGCCAAAATTTCATTTGGCTCTGCCATCTCTTGAAGTATGAGCCATCAAACTTAGTAGGTTTTGCAGTAGAGGATTCCTCTTTACCAGTCATGATTGCAGTCTGAAAAATATAAATTTATTTAATAACAATGTCCAAGATAATAGTTTAGGTGGTCTTTGCTAATCAATCTTAAAATCTTTAGTTTTTCAAGTGTTGATCAACTCAGGTTAGCTGTAGGGGCCGGTTCCCAGCTAGCGGTGGTCCGAAGACTCTTAAGTACCGTGTCGCTTAGGGTTGTTTACACCCGGTTGACAGAAGGACCCTTTCGGCTTGTGCCCGAGTTTGTCTCTACTTTGAAACTTTTAGATTTGAAGATTTATTTGCAATTTCCTTTTTATTAAACTATTTTCTTTTGGACCTAGATTGCTTTCAAAATACTAAGTGATTAAAATTGAAGAAAATTATATGTTGTAATTGAAAGAAATTTTTGTGAACAAATTGCTATAGAAACAGTATTAAAAATTTCTAGAAGAATTGTAACAGTATTAAAAAATGGTTAGAAGGGTTGCTATATAACTAACAGTATTAAACAATTGATACAGAATTGCTATAGAATTCCTCTTAAACTAACAGTATTAACAAATGTGGTAGTATGATTCCTGCTGTAGAATTACAAATAAGTAACAGTATTAACAAATGATATGGGTTAGAACAAGATAAAGGTGTCCGGCAAATTGTTAATAAGTACTTAAAGAATAAACTGCTACAGAATTGCTATAAACTTCAAGAACAAGATAAAGATGTCCGGCAAAGTGTTGACAAATAAGTAACAGTATTAACTTCTATTAACAAATTGCTATAGAATTGCTTTCAAAAGTTTTTATGTTTTAGTAAGCAAATTGTTAATAAGTAACAGTATTAACAAATGTTTATAGAATTGCTTTTAAGCTAACAGTATTAACAAATTGCTAACAAATTGCTATAAACAGCAGCAATTGTATATTAGAATATTATTTTTTTCTTTTCTAGAAGTTTTGTAACAGTAACAATTGAAACAATATTAAATTTAAACTAATCCTCAAGAATAAACTCTTAGATTGTTAGAAATATTGTTGTTGTTTTTTTTACTAAAATTTCAGAATACAAAAATTAAAATTTAAACAGATGTTACCGGCCTCTGGGGAAGTCGTGCACGAAGCACTGCCCTAAGAGTTTATTCGGGATCTGTGTGCAGATGTACCCGAAGCTCCTAGTGGTAAAACCCCCGCACTACCGGTATCTCTTTGCCGCACACGACTTGGAGAGAACGACCAGGACTTAGCTCTGCCCAGAGCTTTTGGGGACGATGAAGATTGCACAGAACAGAATTTTGACAGAGGTTTCGTAAAGAATTATTTCTGATTCGATTTACAAAGAACACAAACATATATATAAAACATTTGTGTAACGGTCTGAATTAATTTACGATTAATTCAGCCGTTACGAATGAACCTGGACACAGAAAAAAAAAACGGTTCAAAATTCGTAACGTTCAGAAATAAATGAAGAAGAAGAAGAGGGGCAAAAAGTATTTTATGGTCCCAGCCCAAACCCGAAGAGGGAATCGGATCGGCATTCGGCGCCCGCAGATGTGGGCGCGTACCCGCACCCGTTACGCGCGCCGAACCGAACCGAGCCGAGCCGAGCCGAGCCGGGCCGGGCGGCGGCGGCGGCGCGCGCGTGTGGCCCAAGGGGTTCCCCACACAACAACTTAATAGAGCAAAGGAGAGAAACTAATATATGTACATAGGAAGGCTTTGCCCCATCCGATGTGGGACTAAAGAAAGGGAGAGGAATTGAACTTTTGCAAGAAACAACAAAACCAAAACCAACAGGAGAGGGGGGAAGGGGGGTTTGGCTCTGATACCAAGTTGAAATGTGGTAGAATATTTTGTTTGACTTTATTGATGTGAGGAACTACATATTTATAGGAGGGGCCAACCCCTCTCTCTTCAATTATATCCGATGTGGGACTAAAGTCCTTTTCATACTCTCAACAAGTGCAACCACAATAAATAGTTTTAAATTGAGTAATATTAAAATTTGATTAATGTCGTGAAATTATAGATATACTACTTCAACAATGGTAATGGCTATAATTCGTCGACTTATCGACAATATGTAACTTTGTCAAACCTTAAGTACAAATGAACCATATTTTTTACACTATTTTTCCATTGTCCATCTTTTTTCGTTTAAATACTTTCTACCGAATTGAATCGAAAAGATATCCCAATGTCGATATCGGTCGGTATCAGATCGTAATATTGGATCGTGAAATGCCAAAACCATACGTCGGCCGTATAGTAGGCCGATACTTTAAATTATGATCTGTATGTGCAACCTATATCTTATTTGGAAGACGTTCTCATAGGCCTAAATTCCCTTACTATGTTCTGATGAGCAGCATTTCAACTGCTTGTTTTATTACGCATATTACATATACTCAAGATTAAAGCTACAGTGTCTGGCTTGGTCAAACCAAATTCTTTTATTCTTGAAGGATCTTGGTGGATCTCTTGGTAGAGATGCAGCTACTGGAAGGGGAGTCCTATTTGGAACAGAAGCCCTGCTGGCAGAGTATGGAAAGAGCATCTCAGGCCAACGGTTTGTTATACAGGTATATGCCACATACCTATGTACCTGCTATTTTTTATGGAAAGATTTACAGACATGGAAGAAAGCCCTATTCATTCAATTATTCATGCTAGTCTTTGCTAGATAGCTACTCATAAAGGATCATTTATAAATAAAACAACAAATGATGAACCACAATAAAAGCCTGCTCAAGCCACTTTCTTTTCTCACTAAAGCCAAAACAGAGGATAACCGAATAAATTACTGAAGTTATGAGACTAAACAGCTTTAACTTTCATTCGTGGTTAAGCCGGGTGAAGATGTGGGCTTAAAAGCGCCTTATGGTTCAATTGAAACATATTTCAGTGAAGATTTCATTTTGGAAGAAGAGAAGTGCAGAGTAAGAAAATGTTGTTATCCTTTCTAGATGGATTGACATTAATCAAGTAACTGTTCTATCTTATTAATCATTAAGAAATATTGTGCAATCATATTGCATTTCATTGGAATTATTTCTGTTCTCCTTTGAAACAAAAGGTCTTTTGATGGACTAGGAAAAAAGTATTTAGCTTAGAACTGAAACCTGAAATTGTTCTAGGATGATGTGATTAAAAAATTTTGAAACAATTTTCTCGAACTGGTTTTCTTTAATGTGTTTATTTCGGTCTCAATTTCTTTCGAAATCAGGGTTTTGGCAATGTGGGTTCCTGGGCTGCCCATCTTATCCATGAAGCTAGTGGAAAAGTTGTTGCAGTTAGTGATGTCACCGGAGCAATTAAGAACAAAAATGGTCTGGACATAAAGAAATTACTTAAGCACTCGGTTGAGAATCGTGGTATCAAAGGTTTCAATGGTGGGGATGCACTTGATCCCAACTCACTGTTAACTGAAGACTGTGATGTTCTCATTCCAGCAGCACTTGGTGGTGTTATCAACAGGTTCTTCCTTTCATTTTCACAAGAGCTAAATGACAACCAAAAATACGTTACTTAAAGTCCATTACACATATCAATGAATAATTAAATTTTGTTTAGTTACAGATAGCTCTCTTCAATTAAAATTGTATGAATGGGACACTTTCACACTGCTAAACTAATGCTAATTTTAAGTTCTTTTATACTATATATTTTTTCTTTCTGAATTCTCTGCAATGTACCTTATAATGAAGAGAAACTTACATATCTAAACCAAATTCCTCTCTCTATGTTTGAAAGGGAAAATGCAAATGACATCAAAGCCAAGTTTATAATTGAGGCAGCAAATCATCCAACTGACCCAGAGGCTGATGAGGTGAAACAACGTTATTAAAGCAGTGCAAATATAGTAGCCTATCAAGTAACACAATATACGAGGAATCTCACAGTTTTCCTCTATGTTCCAGATTCTATCAAAGAAAGGAGTTCTTATTCTGCCAGATATCTTTGCAAATTCAGGTGGAGTGACTGTGAGTTATTTCGAGTGGGTTCAGGTATCAAGTTGCTTCCCTAATCTCATTTTTTATCTAATGTTCTTCAAGTATATATATATATATATATATATATATATATATATATATATATATATATATATCCAGATTCAGGTTCTTGTTTGAACTTGCTTGATTGAGTTGGCGTGATTACCTAAAACTTTCAATTTTTACATCAACTTTAGAATGGATAAGATCTTCGCTACTCCAAATCTCAAATTTAGGGTTGCCTATGTTTCTCGTTCACATTGCTAATGCTGCATTTACCATCATAGTTAAATACATAAGGTTAAGGAATCATTCAACTGCACAAATTGGAAGAAAGAGTTCACAACCCCTTCTAGTAAGATGCATGTTTAGTTCAAAGAGGCAATGCTGACATTTCGAACTGTACATGAGAAAGTTGCCATTAGTTAGAACCCGAAGTGGTACAAGTTGTTGGAATGAGTTCAAAGTAAATAGATTCTACATTCAGAGACTTGTAGAAAGATGTCACATGATGTTAGTTTCTTGTCTCACATCTTTAGAGGTGTTCCAAGTTTGACACTGAACCCTAGTGAATGAGGAAAGTGCACCTAGTAGGACTCTTCGTAGAGATTGCTGTAACATTTTGGAAGAAACAAATTCTTCTATGTTCATACTTCATATTATAAGCCTCAGAGAGAGACATACACTTCAAATCAGGTAATGCTACATACTGATGAGGTAGGGACAGATTAGAAGTTTATCTCGAATTTAAATGAGTATAACTACCATTATTCTCCAATTTTGGACCAGTATGTTGTTGTCCGACGCAATCTTCCCCAAATAGTGTGGTCTAACACACAAAAAATGGATGTTTTGGACAATGAATTGATGAGACTCATCATACATGTCAGAATCAAATTAGATTTAAATCAGTTTCTATGTTTCTTGTAAGAGGATTCTAGAATTAGCTGATAATGCAAGTCATAAAACAAGCAGATTCTACCCAAAAAGGAAGGGAAAAACATCCCAGTGTCGTGTGATTCCAACCAAGTACCTATACATGAGGGCTTGAGGGGAGGGTCAGGGTGCGTCTGCTAGGTATCAAGCCTTTCCTGCAAAGCAACACTACCTTTCCACCATAAAGAACTCTTGGAAAAGACCCGACACATAATACATAATGATGAAACAAGGAAACTATTAAACTTATTGAATTGGTAAATTGGGGGGTGTGTGTGTGTGTGTGTGTGTGTGTTGGGGGGGGGGGGGGGGGGGGGGGGGGGGGGGGGGGGGGTCCCTTTTGTTACAATTTTCACGCAATATTTGAACTTGCAGAATATCCAAGGATTCATGTGGGACGAAGAGAAGGTCAATAGCGAACTGAAGACATACATGACCAAAGGATTCAAAGATGTGAAGGAGATGTGTAAGACCCATGACTGCGACCTTCGCATGGGAGCCTTTACCCTCGGAGTCAACCGAGTTGCTCGTGCCACTGTCCTCCGTGGTTGGGAAGCATAAACATAAGAAGCTACCCCCCCCCCCCCCCCCACCCCACCCCCACCCCCCCCCCCCCCATCCCCCCACCCCCTGGGTGTGCCAGTTTATC